>JAEUWJ010000680.1:0-302034 GCA_018524395.1 Podaxis carcinomalis
CGAGCTTGTAGATTGGCCAAGTGAGGCCACTACGGTTCCCGAGGGGCGCAACACACAAGTTGAAGCCAAGGCCTCTCTCACCATTGGTCCGCGAACCACCTGCTCCTGTCCACTCGCGGTCCGCCCCTGTCCCGAGTTCGCATCCTTAACATCACTCTTGTCTGCACTTTGTGGAGGGTGTCATGAGTGTAGAAGTCAAGAGGAAAAAAGGCATGTAAAAACACACAAGATAAGCCTCTGGAGATGTCTCATTGACAGTTGTGTTTCATTTTGACAGTACAAGAGTGCTACTCAGTGTTTATTCAACTAGTGAATGATACTGTCAAGCTAATCAGTTTTGCACTGGGTAAATTTATATTTGTCCTCTGTTGATGAGAACACAGGTCTGTGGGTTTTTGCTGGTGGCCACCTTCATGGCAGTTTGAGCAAGGTGCAAGTGGCATGATGTTCCTCCAATGGAATAGCAAGCTTAAGTGGAAGAGGAAGAGTCATTGATGCCTTAGCTCATGTGATTGGTTGATTGTTGATCAGAATCAGGGCTTGCAAGCTTATAGCAAGTTTTGTCTATCTGTTGAAGCCAAGAAATATCCATTGGCAGATGAGATTGATGCAGAAAGCGGTCCAGAAACATATAGCTACATGTTTGACCTCTATTCCAATACATCCAATACATCATACGCCTCCTGAAGACACTGAATCAACTTCCCTGACATCAAAATTCGCAATCAAAGCCCTCCAAAGACTAGCCTTTGCAACTTAGCACAATGCTCTTCCCACAACATCCAACTGACAGTCCCTATCTCCAGTGTAAAATGGCCATCCAATTGACCCTTCCACTCTGATAGCATGTCTAAAAACAATTCAGGGGTGGAAAAGATGTAATCAAAGCCCTCCATATTGAAGACTCTGACTGGCAGAGTTGATATGTATATGCTGAAGGCCAGGCATACATGCATCACTTGGTGTGATTCTTAGAGCCTGAAGGACTGAGCCAAAGTGCCAGCTGTCAATTTCAGGCAAAAGTAGGGACTGAATGTGGTAAGGGGTGGACTGAAAGACTATGTCTAGCATTTCTCTGCCATAGCTGAATCCTCTGATCTCCAGTGTTGACCATGTTGTGGGTAGACAACAAAGAAACAGCAACAGTTCCTCAAGGCTGTCTTCTCAAAGGTTGAGCTCCGAGCCAAACAACTCAAGCACCAGAAATTGAAGGGAAGAAAGTATAGAGGTGAAAGAGAGGGCAGCAGAGCAAGAGGTGTGGAGGACTTTCATGTGAGGGAATGTCATAGATTGGTGTAGCTCTGAACTGATGGTGTCATTCTTCACAAAACTCTGAAGTGAGTGGTATTCAACCAGGTTGGGGCACAGGATGAGAAGCTGTATGCAAACATGCAGAGGCATGTCAACCAGGCACAGAATAGTGATGGTGTCACAAGATGGACCAGGTGGGACATATATCAGAGTACCCCACAAGATCATCTGGTGCAAACAGGGAATATTTGACAGAGGTGTCATTTGTGGACCAAAATGATCCTGCTCCCTATCGTTCCATGCCCATTTCAGATGCAAATCCTCCAGGTGTGTGAAATTGGCGGACAACCAATTCACCCAGTTTATTGGTAACAAGCACATGCTCAAAAGTTTGAACTTGTGTGCTCCTTCCCAGATAACAGTAAAGGTGGGCTTAAGCTCCAGCTCAGTGATGAGCTTCCATTGACCTTGAGAGATGTGAAGTGCAAGGGACATTGGCATACTCCCAGATTTGCTGAGATAAAGCTGGATCAGATTCACCTTTTTGTGAGTGTTTTCATGTGTCATGTTGATTGTGGCAGTTGTCCAGAGTTGTGTAGTTGTGTGGACAACCTGCCTCCAGTACCGGGATACAGCACCGAGCATGATTTGGTCATGAGTTTCTTGTACCCTATCTTTGTCTTCCTCGACAAAGTCGATGGAGGACATATGTGGCAGAAGATCATGGACATGATTTCCGGAGGAAGAGGTTTGGTGGATGACCGTAGTTCGTTTAGTCACTGGAGGAGTTCTGCTCGTCTCGCATTGAGGAGAGAGATAGAATCATCCAATCGTTGTGTCTGTTCGAGAATGGCGGAAATCTCTTCATCGGTGGATAGAGCAGGGGGTGAAAGGTCGTTTGATGGGGTCGGAACGGTTTGCCCGCAGAGGTGACACTGGCTGGACATTGCTGCTTGCGATGTTAGACTTCAAGCTCCAGGCACTGCCTTGGAACATTTATAGAGCACCTTCCCATGATGCCATCCAGCGAGAACTCATGTAGCCGCTAGCTATCGCGTTGATTTTTTGAATACTTGACAAGGTTGGAGAACGTGGCTGCGGACATGAAAATCCGAGAGCATATTGGAAAGCTGGGTGACCCAAATGCAACTCGTTCTGAAACTCGCAGCCGGATTGTAAATCGCGAGCGGATCATTGTGGGACACGTGCCAGATGACTAATCCAATAAGCAGAACATAGGTGATGAGTCGAGCAAGTACAGCAATCCTGATAGCCTTAATCAACAGCGACGCGTGGACTGGCCGCGTAATCACTCCTTTCTTCATATATACCCCATCTCTCTCTCTCCAATCCACCCTATCCTCCGAACTCTTTCAACTGAAATCAACCTCTCATCCTATGGCATCCACTCCTGCTTCCCGCGCGACCCCAGCCCCCGAACGTGAAGCCCAGTTGCTCGCAATTGGCAAACAATGCTCAGAGGCTACATGCAACCTCGTCGACTTCCTGCCTTTCAAGTGCCAGCACTGCCAGCAGTCGTTCTGCCAGGAGCACTTCAAGGTCGAAGCTCATAGTTGCCCGGAGTATGACGAATCGAAGCATAATCGTGTCGCCCCCAATTGTGAGCAATTTCATTGACCTGAGCTAATACCTTGAATTACTGAATCGACTTCGTTATAGGTCCCTTATGCAATACTCCCGTCGCCATCCCTCCAGGTCAAGACCCCAATGTCCAGATGGATGCTCACTTGACGACCGAGTGCTCTGTGATGACCGGTAGGACGAAAGCAAAGTCCTCACCAGTTTGTGCCAAAGTGAATTGCAAGAAAGTGCTCTTCTCCCCCATCAAGTGTACAGTGAGTACCAGAGTCCGTTTCGTGGTGGATTCTTACATTAAAGAAACCCAATTATAGCAATGCAAAGAACAATTCTGCCCTTCGCACCGATTCCCAGCTGACCACAACTGTACTGCCCCGACGCCAGCACAGAGCTCCAGTACCTCTAAGACTGCGGCATCAAGACTGCTGAACGAATTCAATGGCAACAAACTCAACAACAAAGCCTCTACTGCGACCTCTGCGGTCAAGAAAACCGTATCTTCAGCTTCAGCTTCAGTCTCCAAATCAATAGCGAGTGCCAAAGCTTCCGCGTCACCGATGAGCAAGTCCGCCTCATCAGGCAGCAACTCCTCAGCCAAAATCCCAGGCAACAACCCTTTCTCGAAGGTTGACAGGTGCGCATATTCCTACCAGCTTTGCCAAAGTACCCACTGATAAAACACAGTATTATATCTTCGTCGCCACCTTCTAATGCCCCCACATCTGTGAACAATGCACCAATCACGACCACCCAACACGACGAACCCACTATTCCCGTGATGACTTTCAAACGCAAATCATTCGCTCCACCACCACTCTTTGCCTGTGCTTAACATCATCATCTTCATTGTATCCATATGACGTGCTTCTGTATCCATATATTGCGATATCTATATAATACGGATCTATTGTACTTACAACCGATAATGCAGGAGGGCCAAGGCAGAGAGGGTGAGCCGTTTAAAGGCAATGCGGGAACGCGCGAAGAAAGGGGTGAGTCGGTTTCTTCATCTCAGCGTTCCACCTCGTTGAAATCCTCCATAGCTTCTAAGTAATGAAGAGAAAGCGATTCTGGCTGAGGAAGAAGCAGCGCTTAAGGACCAGAAAGACTGCTTAATCATGTGAAGCCCTGACTATGCATACCAACTGTATACCTTTCTCCTTCTCCTATGCTTTGGAACACACATTATTCACTTTCTCAAAAACGACTGAAAACTGATGATACAAATTAATCTCCACGAAGTAAAACAGAGAATAAAATAATGCAAATAGGTGGGCGTAGGACTTCTACCGTTTCCGTTTCTTGCCGGAACGCGTCGTTGTTGTCGTAGCCGGTCCAGGAGGTCGGCCTCTGCCCTTCTTGACACCTTTCGGTCTCCCACGCTGAGGTTTTGGAGAGACAGAGCGCGCTGATGTCAATGAAACGATCAGCAAAATATAGGTTCGGACATCTAGTCTGACACCAACCTGGCGAAGGTTCTTTCATCTCTACATCCTCTTCTTCCCCGAATTCTGTTCCTCCATCTGTCGCGGTAACCACACTTTCTCGGGGCGTCCCCACGGCAGCCTCGTCTCCGCTCTCCTGGGTCAATGCGCTACTATCGCTATCGCCACCGACAAGGCCAGCCATATCAGCTTTACTCTTCGCTCTTCGTCTGCCACTGCCTCCCCCAGAACCTGATGCTGCCCCTTTACGCTGTGATTTTGTTGGTGCCGAAACGGGTGTAGGCGAGGCGACGGGCGATGATGGCGCTGATGCAGTAGCTCGCATACGTCGTTGTGAAATTAAGTTTTCGAAGGAATCGTCAAATGGAAGTGTATATTCCTCTCGGAAGAATGGGTGTCTGGCGAGGTTCTCGGATGGGGAAGGTGAACGAACTGCGACTGGGGATGTGGAATTGGGTAATAGTTGGTATCCTTCTGCTTCAAGATCCTAGGGAATTCAGGAATAAAAGGGGCATAAATATACATCAGAGATGTAATGCACGATGATCCCCTTTTAAAAGGATACATACGATGGCATCTAGTGCGTCGAGATCATAACAACTCCGGAGCTTCTCCCATATAGATTCGACATGTAACAACCGACCTGTGTCTTTGTGAATGGCATTCTGTATTGCGAGTATATGGAAGTGGCGGTGGAGTCCAACAGGGCGCGCACGCATGATGGAACGGAAGAAGGATATTTCGCCTTCAACTGTAGAGAGAAAGGCCGCTTCGGAGGACTTGGTATTTGGGGAGGGCGGGGATATTGATGAGGTCGGCGGGGGCTTTGGTTGAGAGGAAGATGACCTCGACGACGGCGAAGCAGTCATCGGCGAAGATAACGGACAGGGAGGAAGTTATGGGAATGTCGTTATTGAACCAACTTCATATCGTTCACGACTCGCGTTCGGCCGACGCGAAACGTGGTATTTGACAGTGACCTTGCTGGCAAACAATGATCGTCATATCCATCACACGACTCAACATCCAGCAATCATCTTGTTCATTGACACCCTCCATGGTCCTCAGCATCCTTCATTTAGTCCCATCACTTCTTTACCCGACCAACAAAATCGCTCGACTAAGTCCCTGGATGCCTCGATGTACTCACTAGCCTCAACCGACCTCCCACTCTTCTGGGGTGATGGTAAAGAATATCCATGTCACAATATCCGTTCATTGACAGACAAATCAACCTGATCCCTTGGCAACAGCTACTGCCCCGTGTTGGATGGAAGTACCACAGCAATCGGCATCAGTATGTCAAGTATGTAGTACGTTTAGCATACTCTTTTTATTGGAAGGTATTTTCGGCACCTTCCGGACTTCCTTCCTATTGGCCTTTCCACTTTTGTGGCGCTTTGATACGGCGCCCAAAGTACGCCGAAACGCGACCTCGAGACGTGTTATGTCCAGGACTTGTAGAAAATGTTCTTGCTGTCTCACCTCCGGTCGTACGTCCAAAACCTCGTGGACAACTACCTTAGTCTAAGGGCTCGGACGCAGTTAGCATTTTCCCGTCGTTTCGATGTGTTATTTTCGGCCTCAAGCAACTCGTTATACCCGCCTCGATGGTATCGTTTCTTCATGATCCAATAGGCGTTCGTAGCCTATTCTGGCGATCAATACTTCCTTGGGAAATTACGCAGCCATGCACATCACTGAGTCATCCGGGGTCATTCAGTTCGGATTTTTCCTCATCGCCATGGTCCTCTGTACCGGGCGAATTCCGGCACGGTGCAGATGACTTGGAGTAAGAAGATTCAGCCCGGCTAACCCCACTCTGAATCTCGAGACAACAGTTTCACAGAAACAAACTCCCACCTTTGCTTTTACCCGGCTTTCTTTCAGCAAGTAACTCCCCATGCTAACCTAAAATTAGCTGGTCAAATACATCAGATCTCCCTAGCTAAAACTTCTCCATCGAGATCACCCAGAAAACTACCCAGTCTTCTAGGCCATCTGGTCCGTGGTTGCTCAGCCGGTCGCCAGGCGGTTGACGGCGTCCAGTGTTCTGGGTGAAGACACGACTCTAAAACCGGACTCGACTCCCTCCCCGGACTCCTATAAAACCTCCCCTCCCGACAGGAATCTACATCAGCTTCCTTCTTTCGTTCTTTGTTTTTGCTTTCTTTTGGCACCGGTGCCTTTTTCCTCACTCTTCGAGTCGGCTTTGCAATTTCTGTTCTTCACCTTCGAGCAGTATGTTTTTCCATTTGGATCCTCCTTTGACTATCCTCATGCATGTATAGTTTGTATTTCGCCCTTCGCCAAGCAACTTTTCTTTATTTCTCCAGGTTCAACCATGTTCGCCAAGCTCGCCTCCACCATCGTTCTTGCCTCTTCTATGATTGCTGGCGTCTTTTCGGCACCCACCAGCACCAGCAAGGATCTCGGTAAGCCGTCTACTGATCCGCTCCCCTTGGCCACTTCTAATGGGTATTACCCCCATTAGCTGTGCGTACCTCCCAGTCCTTCGACAACTGGCATGGTATCTCGGCCTTCAACGGCTTCGACAATTTCTATGGAGTCGACAACTTCGATGGCTCTGTCCACTTCACTCAGACCATCGTTAAAGAACAACAGGTAGTCTGCCACACCCAGGCCATCGAGATCATCCAACAACGCTTGCTCGTCCTCCAAGAGATGGCCAAGCGTATCATCACCGAGCAAATTTGCGAGGTTGAGACTCAGACCGTTGTCTTTGAGCAATTCCATGCCAGCCTTGGCAACTTCCGCCATGACTTGAGCCGCTCCTCCGGCCACTCTGTTGGCTATGACAGTAACATTGTTAGCCACTTTGGCAACATCTGCAATGCCGATGGCTCGCTCTCCAACAGCGATCTTGGCTTTAAAGGCACAGACTGCGGCGCCAACACTGTTGTCGTTGGTGGTTCCAACTGGAACGATCAAACTTCCCCGGCTTCTTGCTCTGCTGCCTTTGACGCTGCTCAGAGTGCCATCCCGTCTCCGCACTAAACAACTTGATGCACTCCTTTTCTTAACTGTGGTTTAGTGCTGTGAAAGGCAAGTAGATTCGCGGACGCCTTCATGGTTACCACCAGCCTTTCATAAATACCCTGGACTTGATTAGTTTGCCTGGTAGTCTAATGCTCGATCCTTGTAATTGCCGTCTCTTAGAATGTCAACCGCACCCTCTTGTTCGACACCCTCTCTGTTTGGGCTGAAAGCATTGAGTTATCCTCATCGACCTCCTGCCAAAAGCTGCTCATCAATTGAGCTCTGCATGATGCCTTCGCATATCATAAACGCATACAACGCCCCGCAGTGCTCGGAACGGTTGGCATGAGTTTACATGATCATGATGTATGAAGGTGTGGACTTTGCCAGAACTGGTACTACGTAGCTGCTGATTCTGGCAGTCTGACTACCATGTAGTCTACTGACTCGAACTTCTTTTTCATCACGTCGTCTCGAAGCCTCAGACCTGCCAAGATATTAAAAGTTGTGATGGCCAACCTCGCGTCTACACTGAGAAAAGAAGCCTATATGTCTGTTGGTCAAACTCGAATGGTATCCAGGAGGTCTCGACAATCATCTACTAAAGTATCCTTGGCTGTACAGCCCCTGAAGATGATATTATAGCTTGAGATAAGTTGGCTGGAACTGCCAGGTTCTAGTGAAACGACTTTCATTGAAGCGTATTTAGTTTCTCAGGGCTTGGCTCTCCCATGGTGTCGACTGACAGAAGTGTTAGTGACATTTATCGACGTCTATCATCCCGCGGGCGTCGCTGACACCATCGTAGTCATAACGTATCATGCGTTAGGACCGAGACTGTGGGCCGTATACTTAGACCTGTCCGTTTTAAACATTCGTACATAGACGTTAAGACCCCTGTCGAACTAGATAACCGAGAACATAAGGTGCGCGCCCGAGTGTCACATCAATCATTTCATCTTGACTGCTACCTGATTGAGGTGGGCAGCCACGCCTCTAACGAAAGTCATTCCTAGACGCAGGATGTCTTACAGACCCTCTGAAAGCAAGATAAACATCGAGCGTGCGAAAACACGAAGGGATGGAGTCATCCGTAGTATCGCCACTGGACGATCACGGCTACATGTCGGAGAGCCCGACTGAGCTAACCCCTAGGAGATAATTCCTATCAAACTTATTTATAGAAGTATCAAACATTAATCAGACGTCAGCGTACTCAACTTTCGCGCCCAAGGTCAACCCATTGAAACCTCATTCTTACTGGTTGTTATACTAGTGGTGTTGGACAGCCATGGATTCAGCGGCACAGGCGCTGCCAACTTACCTATTTTGTGTTTGCTTGTCCACTGAAAGACGAGAGCAATCGATCTCTCAGAAGTGTATAAAGGCAGGCTGAATCGACCGAGGTTCAGCACAAGTTCGTTCGTTCCTTTCTCTTCTTTGGTTTCTTTAGGCACAGGTGCCTTCCGCTCTTTGTCTTTTCGAGTCGACTTTACATCGTTCCTCTTCACTAGGTATGTTTTTTTTTCCCACCTTCTCAGAGCATAGAACATCATGCTCAGTGTGCTGTAAAGTCTTTATCCATCCAACTTTTACACGTTCAGAATGTTCGCCAAGCTCGCTTCTACTCTCTTTGTTGCCTCTGCCTTCATCGCTGGCGCTGTCGCCAAGCCCATTCCCGCCACCGGGGATATCGGTAAGTCCATTGCGAGCTAATTAAAGTCTCATTGACCATTGATACACACATATCTAATCAGTTACCCGCACCAACCATATCTCCTTCAACAACTGGCACGGAATCCCGTCCTTCAACGGCTTCGACAACTTCTATGGAGTCGACAACTTCGACAGCTCTGTCCACTTCTCCCAGAAAATTGTCCAGGAAAATCAAGTAGTCTGCCACACTCAGGCCATCGAGATCATCCAACAGCGTCTCCTCGTCCTTCAGGAGATGGCCAAGAGGATCATCCTCGAACAAGTCTGCGAGGTAGAGACTCAGACGGTCGTCTTCGAGCAGTTCCATGCCAGCCTCGGTCTCTTCCGTAATGACATTCACCACGTCTCCAACCACGCTGTTGGCTTTGATAGTGCCATTGCTGGGCACTTCAGCAACATCTGCCTCCCCGACGGTTCGCTCTCGACTGACAACTTCGGGTTCACCGGTACCGATCTCGGTGCAAACACTGTTGTCGTCGGTGGGTCGAACTGGAACGATGTTACCTCGCCCTCTTCGGTTTCGGATGCATTTGGTGCTGCCAACGCTGCAATTTCCTCCTTGCATTGAATATATTGTTCGGGCGCAGGTGGGGATGCTGATTAGATATTTTATTTCCCTTTTTTTCTGGTTGACAAAACGGCATATGAGACGAGCGACGAGCTAACGTGTTTCATTCCGGTTGTTTGGGTATCTTATAGTGTATGCTTGTAATAGTCGTCTCGCGAACGTCTAGCGCACCTTGATCTAGTTTTTCAAAATGGAGGTGTTTTACTTTTCAAAAGCCTCTGACGTCCGCCCCCAGCCAACACAAAGTCTGCCATAATCAACCCTTAGACCCCGATCCCCAAGTACAGCTACCCCGCGAGAGGGATAGCATGTGAGAAGTATTTGAGCATCACCTGTCAAACACACGGATCGTTCTGCTACAGGCCTTCCACCTGATGCAACTGTTTTCTCATGAACTTTTCAAGATGACCTTCTCCGTGTTGAAGGACGTCGTATCAATATACTGTATAACATTCCAATTTGATACGTAGTGCTGGTGTCAATTCGAATTCCTTGATGACAGATGGGTTAGTCGTTAGGCATTTTCGGCATAGCCTGCCACAAACCCGCGCATCAATATAACCCGAAAGGCGTTCTCGGATCAGGTGCAGATGTAATGAATGAATGACTCTGCCCAAGTACCGACAGAGTGATCTGATATATTATTGGCGCTCGGGTCAGGAGGGCTCAACGCCCGTATCGCAACGATTTATCTATCGCTTTTTGTGCTGTATCAGGGAAATTCGGTTGTCCATATAAGGGAACGTGGAAGCGTCTACTGTATCGATGCAGGTCAAAAACAGAGACTGAACCAACGTACGGGGTGAGTGCCTGTCCGACATCAACGCTGTCAACGCCCGCGCTGTATTCACCCCCCTAAGAAACTCATCACATGGGATACTGTCGGTGGAGATATGCGCAATTCTGTTCCAAGGGAATAGAATTTCGATAGAGAAAACATGTACGTTTCCCAAGAGCCTTCTGTTGAATCGGCACAGGTTTGGTGCTTGATCCGCAAAAAGAGCACACAGCCGAAGTCCTTCAAGTAGAAGAACCTATTTGAGCGGGGTTGTTAGGCTAAGAGGGGTATTGCGATGCCCGGTCGGAGTTGTCAAGGAGCTCGAACTGGAGAACCTCTAATGCAGTGGCGAACGTGTTGCAGTTGGTTGAGCAGGACCAGAGCGAAGGCATCAGGTTGCCATGGCTCATCTATACCCGACCCCATGAAGACATCGATGAACGCGGTCGACCGGGAAGTTGGGAGCTACGCCACTAGGTTGCTCAAGCCAAGGTCCGAAGGGTGCGTAGGAGAATAATTAACAGGCATATCCAGCCTTATGATGACCCGCGGTGTGGGTCTGTTGATGGGATACTGGGAAAACGACTCCGCGTACTTTGTGTCAGGACAAAAAGTTTCATAAGATGAGTTGGGAATTTTCTAAAAGGCAAGGGATCGTCCAATTGCCTGCTAGCTCTCGAGGTCAGGTTAACACGATGTTCAGATTTCTGATGGGATGGTCACAACTGTTGTCGTGAACCCAAGAATTGTTTGCCTAAGCCATGGCGTTCTATTATTAACCGTTGTATGCTAAACAACTATGTGCGGCCATAAGTAGTCATTGAAGTGGCCCGAAAGTCGATGAGACGTGGTGGACAATAAAATGTAGTGGAGATATACATCCTGATAATGTCGTAATACAAGGACAGAGCAGATTGAGTACAGGTGGTATTGAAACGGGGAAAAAATGGGTGGAGGATAATAAACAACCATATAACGTGAAGGGATAGCAGTGTATAGCCGTGGATAGTGTTGTTGTGTTGTTGTAGGACCCTAAGTGAGGAAAAAAGGGAGGGAAATCATTCTTGTCCGAAACCTTCTGTTTCCCTGGTACGGGTGTAAGAGGATGTCAAAGGGATGGATGGATGAAAGGACGTACTCGATCGCAAACAACAACTTCGACTCCAGACTCTCGTAATCTGGATAGGGTGGTAAATCCAGCCTGTTGAAGCATGTATGACTTCGTGGCAGTCCCGACGGATCGCCGGATTTCTCAATCGTAAACCGTCGAGGGCCATCTGACCCTTGAAGGTCCTTGAATCCGTTGACGGGAACACGAGATGTTCCCGTGGTGAACTGCAGTAACCGTGCTTTCCGTTCCGCAGGCCAGGATCTGATGCATTGCCAAAACCATTCAATGACTTGGTCAGTCTTCTCGTACCCCCGATAATCCGTAAACTTGGTCCAATCGTCCCTGAAAAAAAATCTAAAACTCTGGGCAAGGAGAATTGGGGTTACCAACTCACATGTCAATCTCGGACATACCACCGATCAGCAGCTCCAACTCCCTCTCGTCAAATACGGTGATAAGGTCCTTTGGTATCAGCTCCAGGAGACCCTCCATGAAAGCCCCAAACTGTTCTTTGACCCGCTTCGAGATACGGTAATCAACCACGAGGTCCACGTACTCTTTCTTGTTCTCCTCCGTCACATCTATATGCTCACCTCCAGATTTGAGCTCGATGGTCACAAGCTCACCGAAGCGTTCCTCTGTCAGTGAAAATGTTTCTTCCAGGACACCTGTGATATCGTTTTCACTGCCAAAAGGGTAAGTGTGGACGGCACATATGGAGTGACTGATAACGCACAGCATCCAGACCAAGGAGCGGTGCAGGTCGGCATCAACCGCCTCCAAGTCAGCTAGTGATACAGGTTTTCCAAGGATCATCTTATAGAAACTCGGCACGAAATATGCGTCCAAGAAGCGCCTATGGAAAATAGCCAGTCCCACCGTACGTCCAATGAACTTGAAGTAGCTCAGGTGGTCGGGATTGATGCCGGATGCGGGGTTTATCTGTAGGGTATAGTTGTCGTGCGTTGAATATTCGAACAATCCGTAACTGGGATTGAAGATCTCATGGGATAATAGGAAGAACCATTCCCTGATTTTCATGATGGGCATCAAAACATCAAGGTCTAGGAATGGATTACTCACCTGGATACACCACCATAATCCAGTCCGTCCTCGTTGTCGAAGCTAACCATCAGTCTCTTCTTCAAGTCTTCCCCAGTGTGGGCCATGACAGCTGCATAGCTATCTTCCAATATGTTATTCCTCCGGACCTTCATTTCGCACTTCCCCGGTAGTACCCTCATTTTCGGTTGGCTCCTGAAATAGATCACCTTGCGTCTATAATCACGCTTATATTGCGGTGCGTTGTCATCCACATTGGTTGGGAGCCGGGGATCATCCCATGATGTTGTCCGAGTGTTGTGGTCGACAAAGTATACCCGTCCCGTTGACGTGAGTCTCATTTCCCATCCTGATGGAAGGGGTCCAAGGTTATTGTTAACCTGGGGTCTGGGTATAGGAACGGGTTGTTGTTGTGTGCGCCGAGGGTCAGTCCAGGTTGTCGTTCGGGTGTGATGATCAACAAAATATGGGCGGCCTTCCGGCGTCCGACGTTCTTCCCACCCTAGTGGAAGGGGAATGTCGGAATATGCACCAGTTTGGTGTGTTGGGCTAGCTACGGCTGCATTGGCAACTACTGTTGTGGCGCGAGCGGGTGCTTGCGCTGAAGGTTGTGATACTGGTCGATTTTGCACCTGACCCTGGATTGGTGGTCGGTGCCATGTTGTAGATCGTGTATTATGATCAACGTAATATGTTCGGCCTTGTGGGTCACTGCGGCGTTCCCAACCAGGTGGGAGGGGAATCCCGTTTTCATCGTCTGTGATGCGTCCCGATACGGCAGTGGTCGTGGATACCGGTCGCTGGTTCTCCACTTGTGGTTGTATACGGCTGGCGACGGGAAGGTTGGCATGACTTGTGGAGGGCCGGATAGACGCGGGGGGTAGGCTAGGCTGTGGAAAGACTGCTTCGGGAGAGTGCTGCTGGGAAAGCTGGACGGGAGGAGCAGTGGTTGGACGCATGGGAAATGAGGTACTCGGAGAATGGGATGGGTAGTTTTGGTTCTGGTACGGTGTATGGTCGATAACGGGGGCGGTAGAGGGCGCTGCCTGAGGAATGGAGAAACTGAAGGTGAGTTTTCCAAAAACAGGAAGGTTGTTGCTTGACATTGTCAAGTCTCTAGTTACGACGGCTAAAGACCAAGATCAGTTCGGAGCCAAGACTACCCAGCAAAAGAGCAGACCGTTCTGATGGGCGAGAGTAATAGCCTCAGAGGCAGGGATATTGATGACACCAAGGAAGCCTGCGAGAGATTGGTACGAGGAAGCGAAAGACTGGGGAGGAGCGTACCCTGATCTCGTTTTCTGTATTTCTTGTGATCGAATACTTGGATGGCGATCATGGAAGATACATGAATGGCGCTGATGGGAGAGTTGACACGAGGCTACGTTAGGATGTGGTAGTGCTTACAATTCAAAGGACTCGTTCCATGGGGGGCTGAGGGTTCTGCGAAGGACAGAGGTTGAGCAGACTTGTTCACCGTCGACAATGACGACTGCAAAGGGGTCTGGGAGACTGAGTAGTTCGCGCTTGGCCAGGCCAGTTGCACCGGAGACTGTTTGGAGTGAATATCAGCTGACCGGGGAAAGTGGATGGACTAACGAGTGAGTTTAAGGAACTGCTCTGGATCACTTTATGTGGAGTTAACGAACGGTGAGGAAACAGGAGAGACGGGCAACGACTGACCTGGATGGGTTGGCCATGGACGATGGCAGTGGCTTGTCGGGAGAATGTACGATTGGCTGCGCAGTCTTCCACATCCCTTACCTATCGCCTTTCCCACGCTCCAAATGCTGTGTAGTGCTCCAAAAATAACAATCTCACTGCACCGCACACAAGAGCAGCATGACATATCCATAGCTAGGTAAGGGTACATGGGCCAGTAGAATGCTCATAATCATTTCACTCATGCACGCGCAGCCTCAATCCTCCTCCTCGCAACCTGTCTTCGGTTAAGACCGCTCAGATTCGACGCCACAATCTTGTCCGTCGCCTTCTCCACCTCGGAATCAGAAGCCGCAAGGATGATCTCGACGTGTGTGGGGTGTCCCTGGTAAGGGTTGATGCGACCGTGAGCACGGTATGTACGGCGGCGGGTTTTCTGAGCATAGTATTTCAGTCAAATGTTATTTCTTTCCAAGATCACAAGGACGCACTGGGGCCTGTTGGACGACAATGTTTTTGATGTAGAGGTCTTCGACGTTGATGTTCTTTGCGTCAGCATTGGATTCAGCGTTCTTCAGCAGACGGGTGATGAACTTGATTGATTTTTCGGGCCAGCGACCTACGACAGAAGTGAGATCATTCACCCTCTGGATGAAAACTCAATGTGACGCACCTTGGGTAGTCTTGAATTCCTTCGCCTGCCCTGTTCGTCCAACTCCGCCAGAGAACCTCCTGAAAGGAATGACCCGCTTGTGGTCCTTCACGTCGCTAAGGTATGCGTACGCCTTGGTCAGCTTGAGACCTGGTTGTTGTGTAAGCAACCATTCTACACCTCCATAATGCGATCTATTACCAGTGAGAGCGGCTGCCACCTCGCGCATGTTCTTGAAATGCGTGCGGAGGTATTCTCCGCGCGCTTTGGAGGCTGGGAGGATATCATTAGGATTTGTATTCCAGTATCACAATTTGCACGTTGGAGACACACTTTTTTCGGGGTTGGTGGCAAGCGCGGCTGCTGCGTAACGAACTACATAGAAAACGGTTAGCCATCAGGTCATACGGCGTTCTGGCAGCACTTACCCATCTTGAAGTCTTGAAGTTATCGAGCCCGACTTCCACACTATTGCTTGGGTGGTTGCATCAATGTGGCTTGAACCTTAATTGTACAGTTATTCGGGACTTCCCGGCACCATATTGCTGTAAATGGTGAATGACAAATACTGGACCCATAAAGGCAAACGAGCCCACCAGCTGGGATGAATATGTATCAAAAGGGAACTGATCCCTTTTCTCGGTTTCGATGATAGTTATTCGCAAGGTTTCGCCATCTCTCGGTTCTTTTATGAAGCTGGGCCAGAAACTCGTCTGTCCTTTACCTACCTTGTGCTTACTGCGCGCTGAAACATACGGCAATAATCATGGTACTCGTTTACTTTGTTTCTTTCTCTTGTCGAGGTAATTGAACTCCAGACCTACGTGCTTTGCGAAAACAAGCACCCATCTAAATCACCCCGGAAGGAACCCATATTTGAACGGTCACGTGCTTGTTTACTTGGCCGTCTCTGGGGAACATCAATCCCTTCATTAATCACAACTCAAACTGACCCATTCCTCCTTTGTCGACCTCTTTCTATTTCTTGCCAGGCGCATTTGACCAAAGCGCTTTTGCACCGCGTACCCACTGTAATGCCCGCGCAGCTCTCGTTTCCTTCACAATCACCGTCACTCTCATCCCCTACGCTGGTGGCGGCCAATGCACTGCAGACCAATGGTTTGGACACTTCTCAGGAGTCTGATGTTGGCCCGACCGGGGAGGTGCTTACTAGGACACTTAAACCTCATTTGTGTGTGTGTATTAATTCAGAGCACAGATAGAAGAACTCGAGGGTCAGCTGATTCGTGAACATCGTATACTGGAAGGAGCGGAAAGTTTGTTGAGGATGGAGCTTAGAGTGAGCTGTTACGTGGCCAACTATATCAATGCGTGAGTAACATCTTTCATTGTGTATCTTTAGGAACCCCTGCGGAAAAAGGTCGAGTCCGAAATGGCCACGGCACGGAAGAAGATCGCTGCGATTAGGCATCTCATAGAGAGACGTAAGTTACGCTGTTATTTGCCAGCCTCTCATCTCGTAATACTGTAAATGCAGACGCCGCAATAAGGGACGAGCAAAACGCAGAAATTGCTGCAGCGAGACAACGACTAGCGGCGCAGCAGAGTCTGGGTGGGAGCAAAGGAAACGGAGAAGAACGAAGTATGTTGAGTCTTGAGTCTTTTTCCCTTCCTTTCCCTTTTGTACGACTTAACATTCTATGAAGGTGGCGAGGACTTTCGGACGGCACTTCAACGCGCACAGAAATTCTTCGTTGAACTGGACTTGCTCGCTCGTTCGCGATTCCACCCATCTTCTGAACCCAGCACTTCCGCCGCAAATGACCCTCAAGCATCTGAAGTTTTCGAAACGGACAGGCGTCGTGTCGAGATCATGAATCGAATAATAGAGATCCTGCAGCGAAATCTCCGTGTTCGTTACGAATTGAAAATCACAAACGTTCTGAAATCGTACGTGATGACTGCCGGTGGTATGACGTATGGTCGAGTTAATATGACCCGGAACAGGATTGTACCCTGTTTGGCTGATAAACGTTCCAAAACATGTCGAGCAGCGGCATATCGGTTGATACGGCACGCTTTGGTGGAAGCGGAATCGGTTCAGCAGTTAGGGACAGCACTCGATTGGTACATCCTCAAGTAAGCGCCCGTCCGACTTTCATCTCTCTTGCTCATTTGGAAACCTCCATATAGATCTCTGAGTCGCGATAACAAGTTCGCCATTGAGAAGGAGCAAGCAATCAAGCTCGTCCGTACGATCGTGGAGGTCGGAACAACGCATAGGGACTCGTCAGCACCATGCGGAGCTGCTGTTGTGCCTATTTCAGACGTCATCCTACGTTCGGTTATCGCGGTTGCGGAACATATCGATGATCCATTCCGGCCTATATGCATTGAAACATTGGTAGAGATATGTGAGCAGTTCATTCAGGCTTATCGTAGTACCCGTTTTAACTGCAACTTATCGTAGTGCTCATCGACATCGATTCGCTAACTCGTACTGGCGGCCTTCGCCTCCTGTTGCAAGTCCTAGGTGATGGACCGGCCGAGCTTATGCCGATGTTAACAGCTGCGTTCTTGCAAATCGCAGACTCGCCTCGGACGCGTGCATATCTGAGGATTGGTTGTGATCTCGAGGTGAGCTCTTTCCTACCATAGTGGTGTTCTCTTCACCTGGCATCCGCAAGGTCGCGTTGTCTACGATTACAGATGCGTATGGGAAGGGACCCGAGCATGCGGACAGAATGCGGAGCGGTTCCAAGGTGATACAATTCATGCTACGGTCCTGGAGCGGTGCGTCACAACGAAGGTGGTCGTAAATCCCTCCTTATTCAACGGTCAATTACAGGGTTGATGTACCTTGCTATTAACGATATGCAAGCAATACGTTCGGTCATTGATACACTACGGATACCATCCCTTGAAACAAGAGTCGGTATTGTGCCATGACAATATGCATCGGGATCTCATATTATAAACAGGAAATCATCCTGGATATGTTCTTTGAACTCCTCAATATCAAAACATCCGATTGGTATCAGACGTTCATTGCCGGGAGGAGATTAACCAGTACGCTGTTTTATCTTTCTAGTGACAATCTCATATATTCCTCTTCTAGTGTATCGGAAATCGCGGGAGGAGCCCGCAAAGAAACCACATCCTCAGGAGACGCAAGAACGACATCATCAACTAGTCAAACTAACTGACCAGTTTCTTGCGCTGCTGGTAATGGTATTAACGAAAGCCGGTCTCTGCGAGGTGCGTCAGTTATGTGAATCTTGGTCAATAAGGCTCAGATATCCCCCTCAGGCGCTCACCTGCTTGCTCGAGGAGACACCAATCGGTTCGAGTCTTTCGCGGAAAGCAACTCTACTCCTGGCTGAGGTCCTTGCACTGGCGAATAGGGTGCTACCAATGAACGCCGCGGCTAGCATTCAGGTGTGTTGGGGTTTCTGTGTAAGGGTTTTCGAGAGGTACTGATCTGGTGTCATGTAGGCGATACCAGGAGTTTTCTCCATGGCCACTGATTATAAGGATGGCGAACACCGGATTGTTGGAACATCTGCGTTATCAGCAATTGAGAGTTTTAACCGAAACCGGGCGAGGTTGGACAATACTGCCCCTCTCAAGAACTCTCGACCACGGTATGTCGCGCTAGGAAGGCTTTTACTGGCTACTGACTTCTGTGACAGTGCGAACTCGGTTGAGGACGCAGTAAGGCGTGGGCAAAGACAGGTGGAGCAGGTTAAAGCAAAGATGAGCATGCAGATGGACGACCGGACATTTCAGACTACTCTCATCGAAACCCAGGTCTGTCTCTCCTTACGAGTTGTGGCTGAGCATGTAGCTGATTAAGCCAAGGTGATGCAAAGCAAAGATTTCACAAAGTGGAATTCTGAGGCCTTGCAGGATGTAGTCGACGGTTTGATGTACAATCAAAAACGTCTGGAAGAGGTCATTAAGGCAAGGTTCATTCGGAGGTTGATGACGTTCTTCTCTCCGTTCAGTCATCGGTTTTCGGACATTCGGAAGGACAGGGTCCGTTTTCGCTCCCAAGTGAATCATCCCTGATCTGACTTATTGGATAGGATACCGTGAAATGGGTCAAACTGGGGTGTTCACTATTGACGACGTTGGTGTCAAGCAATGAGGGAGTACGTTACTTGGGGAATGAAGATCAACTCCTGAGCCAGATTGTGAGAGGTTTTGCGCAATTGGATCCTGTGGGTTTGTTCGCTACCTCTACAAGCCTTCTTCTCACTGTCGACTCTTAATCAGTTCAATGGTCCACCGGATTCGGACCCTATATTTTCGAAGAAACGCGTAGCGGAAACCTTGACGTATGGCTATTTTGAGATGTTGGGGACGCTGAGCAAATACGAAAAAGGAATTGAGTGAGTTCCTACTTTTTTATTTTGCGGTATGAATGACCATGTCATGTTTAGGCTGCTTGAGAAGTTCAAAGTCTTCACCGCGTTTTATCACCTCAATGAACTACGAAGCAGGGAAGATCTCATCAAAGGTATCATTGAGAATTTAGATTACAGCATGTACGCCTTCATTTTCTCCGTATTCTTCGACTATTCTTTAAGCTCGTTACCCCATTACACAGCGATGGTCATTCGCGGATTATCTTGTCCAAGGCACTTACGTCAAGCTACAAGGTAGAGCCTCCCCTCGGTTATCCGATTCTCCTTAACCAACGAACGCTTAGAGTATTCGCTTATACGCAACGGAGCATCTGGGCACTCTGATTCGCAATTCAGTCACAGCGAATGCTTGGACAATGCGACTGTTACTGACGCAACTGTACGACCCGGCTCCCGAAATCACTGAGGTTGCTGTACAGTTCCTTGAGGAAGTGTGTGAGTCAAAGGAGTTCTTACAGATGGTTGTGGAGTTGCAACCTGCTATGAGCCATTTGGGGGAGATCGGTGATGCTCTGTTGATGAAGTGCGTCTTGTTTCTCATGCCTCTAATCTTGACCGTTGAGGGACGTCTGTAGGTTTATGTCGACACCAATGGGCTTCAGATACCTTTTCGAGGTAGGGCATATTGATCGGGAGATGGATACATGGTTCCATGTGAGTCCTGACAACAAGAGTCTCACAGCTTTCGCTGATAACTTCTCTAGGAACGGAATCTTGTGTACGTGGTCGATATCGAAATTTTCCTTGCGAAACTCTTCAATACGGCACTGGTAGCAGAAGATGAGGAGGATTTATTGTGAGTAATTCTCTCGATTGTATAAAAGCTGGCTGATCGTGATCTGATCGTGATTAGGGCCTCTGTTGGTGCCATGCCCCGGCACTTCTACGGCGAAATGACCAAAACTGATTTTGGTTGTCAAATACTACAAGAGAAGGGCCATTTCAAGGAGTTTGCTCTGGTCATCCGGCAGCACGGCCTGGAGTCCGAGGATATGGAGATTATCATGAAACTGAAGAGCATACTTTGGGCGGTGGTATGCGCTTTTGCAAGCCGTCATAAGTCTTGTAATAAACGGTCATCACTAGGGTAACGTTGGTGCGACGGAGGGAGGACTGCCATTCCTCGAAGAGGAGGAAATCATTCCAGTCATTTTGGAGATTGCAGAGAAATCCCCAATTCCTTCACTGCGAGGGTGAGCTACGCCCCGATTTGTAATCGTAGTGCGTTCCTAACTCTATGTCCTCAGAACCTGTTTCTTCGTGCTAGGGTTGATTTCCTCGACTTCTCAAGGTGCTGAAATATTGGAGGATTACGATTGGCTGTCAACGCTGTCACCGTTAGGAACCCCAACCGGGGTTTGTTTGCCTGCAGACCTTGAGAAGTTCATCACGGTTGGTATCTAGAACCATTATTTCGAACAAAGGCTGAAGTTGGTTGTAGATTCCGACCTGGAAGCAATTCATCCCTGAAAAAAGGGATGATCGCTTAGTGCCACCCGTTCTCGATTATGAAATCGAGATCGTGACTGCCATGCAAAATATGTCCAATACTGTCATTGCGAATGCTGCTTCACGGACTCTGGCAAAGTATGGTACCTCCTTTTCACCTCAAGTATTATGGTAGCTGATGTTGCGTCAGGATTCGGTCTCGCCCAGAATATCGGAAGGCATTCAGCTCTCCCGACATGTTTTATCGGGCGTTACATATGCTCTCAACGCAACGATATCGTCTACCTGTACGACGCTACATTGTGGACTTATTCAACCTGGAACTCAGCCCCGAACTCGTATTGACGCTAGAACGAAGCGCTCAATCACTCAAAGCTGGTCCATCATACAAACCTCCAAGTGCAACGGTGACCCGGATGAGCATATTTGGGAGGCTAGGGAGAACAAGACGGCCATCAGAAAGCGAGAGCTCAGAAGACGGCGATACACCAGTTACTGGTAATGCACAAAATGGTGTTACCAAGGATCAAGGTCCTGTACTAGTATTAAAACCTGTGACGAAAATAGTAGGATTTGATATTTAATTGGGTTTTGGGTTGTATTGGGATACTCACGGGACTTTGAATCACTCCAATGACTGTCAGATGTTGTATATTGTTGCATTTGTATTCATATAATGTCCATGTAGTTTCATACGATACCCTGTTGATCAAGGTTTTCATGACGGGTGACGATTTTAAACACCTGCCAACCTGGAAAGCTCTCTCCCATTGACAGAGCGGCAAGGGTGGGATGAATACTGTTATGATGCTCCGAGGGCAATCTTAAGGTGTAGTTAAACTTCAGATGATTGACAATTGCACAAGACCACTCCTAAAGCCCTGGGGATTAATTGATGCGCAGTTGGAGGTTAGAAGTCGCAGGACCTTTGAATCCAAAAGAAATCGTACTCGGTGGTCCTTAATGGGAAAAAGGATCAAGGATCAAGGCCCAGGTAAAAAAAATCCGACCTGCCTGGCTCGAACAGGCGACATTCAGATGCCGATTGATATCCAATTACAGTCTGACGCTCTTCCCGCTGAGCTAAGGTCGGTTGTAGTGAAGTTGAAAGGAGAGGAATATGTTAGTTTCTACACCAAACACATGCAAACACTGAGCACTCCAGTTGCATTAGAGTAGGCAGTTAGTGACCTAACCTAATCCAACCTCCATGTCCCTCCTTCGTGCCTGTGTACAGGCAACATCTGCCTGCAAAAAGGCACCACTGCAATGCGTCTCAACTCTTAGTCGTGGTATGGCCAATGATTCGGCCCCTGCTGCAAAGAAAGAATCGTCGGAGATTGTCGCGCCGGAACCTGTCCGCGAAGTTTTGGTTGCAGATGTGATTAGTGGTGCTCCAAGTGAGTAACAAGGTCACTTGGTCATTGGCATTCGGTACTAATGAAAGCTAGGCCAGCTTAGACACCGTTCTGTGCGCATCTATCAACCCACAAGGAATACCATGCAAAGCGGTTCGGGCAAGACCGAGCGCTGGCGTCTCGACTTTGATATTTTGCCTGGTGGAAGTCGCTGGGAGAACCCTCTGATGGGATGGGCGAGTTCGTAAGTCCCCGAAGCAGGGTCAAGAGTCTAAGTATGAAACTTCGCTTCAGCGCGGATTACATGCAAGGAACGCGACTTTCTTTCCGATCCAAGGAGGATGCTATTCATTTCGCAGAGAAGCAAGGTATGTTCTACTCCCATTATTAATCGTGGTACATGACCTTACTTGCTCTTAACCAGGATGGGACTACTACGTGTAAGTCTCTGGCCTCATGTTACACACGAGTTGTTGCTGATGACTGGTATAGTCAGCCGGAACCCATCAGGAGGATTCCTCCCAAGAACTATGCAGAGAACTTTGTTTACAAGCCACACAAGCTTCGCATCATGAGGACCAAGTAGACAGATGCAATGCATAGGTTATGTGGACATAATAATGCGACAATGAGCTTTAGAATAGTATGTCTCATGAATGTGCGCTTCGCACTTGTACTCGGATGAATAAACGCTCTAAGTCGGGTGCCACCTCGGAAGCACTTTGTTTTACGTCACGTGGAGTGCTAAAGGATGATGATGCTCTTACCATTGTGGGCTGACATGGAGACTTCCATGCTAGCCGCCCTTCTTCACGACCCACCAGCTACCTTGCCTGTGTGAAGCTCCCCCTTTTCATGGGTGACATCCAGACCCGGCCATTTTCAAAGAGCTACAGGTATCTCGTGTTTTTGCTTTTGGCGCCCATGTCTCTGACATCTTTACCTATTCTAGTGGCCTCATCAACCAGTCTGTGATTGCGCTTGGCATTACCGTGCTATGTGTCAGCGCACATGAACTCATGAAGAGAAAGCGACGGGGTGAGTACCACCCAGAGAAGCAGCTGGGCAGTCGAGAGTCCTGGGAGTTTGGATAGTACGTTCGAGCTTCCTTGCCATCAAACCTCCAATTCTGACCGGTCGATCGCTGTCTCTTGAAGTCTCTATCAAGGACGGTCTTGGGCGAGGTTAGTTCCTCGCTTCCTGTCACCCTTCTTCACTGCTCACATATGAAACGGAAGAATCCCCTCGCCTCCATCCCCTGCAGGATGGCCCCTTTCTTGGGTGAAGCAGGTTGTGGCCTTTTCGGAAGCCAAGATGCTTGAGCTGAGAGGTATTGATGCAACACTCTATACACGCTTCTTACGGGGCTGTTGTAAGTTCCAGCTTAAGTCTCATTATCAGCGACCTTGACCGTCTTTGCAGTCTACTTTGCGCTCCTTCAAACACTGACGACATTTCCTATTCTGTTCCCTATTCATGTACGATTCTCAGATGCCAGCATATCTCGGAAGTCCATGACCCGTGCCTCTATATCCTCTCTCGTTGGCACATCAACCGGTCTATCATTGTTATGGATTCATATCTGTCTATTATTTTGGATCACTCTTTCATGGATGGTAATCCTACTGTGGATTTGCCACGGAGCGTTCAAGCTTCGTTCTGCCGAGATCGACGCAGCTGCCAAGCAAACCAGCCCAGACAACGAACCTGATTCTACTTATTATCCCCATCCTCACCCCCAGTACGGATTCGCGGATATCCCCTTCCCGGACCGCAATCACCCCAACAGAGGATTTCGCTGCCGCACTATTATGGTCTCCAATGTTCCCCATAGCCTAAGAAACGAAAAGGACTTGAAGGAGTATTTTGAATATTATATGAGCCGAAAAGTCGAAAAACCGTCCATGGGAATAACATCATCGACTCAACCAGGTCTCCTCAACAAGTCACTTGCCTTTCTCTTCAATCGTGCAAAACGCCTACCCACGCACATCAACCCCTTACTTCCTGGCAACGATGGAGGAAGGTCCCAATCAAACGAAGTCAGCACCCAGGACCCTCCTCGCGACTCTAAAGAGGGACTCGTGAAACCGATCATCGAGAGAGTCGTCGTTGCTCGTAAGATGACCGAGCTAGCATCGTTGATGGAGCGTCGCGAAGAGGTCCTTCGCCTCCTTGAAACGGCCCATATCAAGCTGGCAAACAAGACCCTCTCGGCTGTCAAAGCTGCGATGGAGAGAAAGTTGGCAAGGAAGCGTCTTGCGCATAGCCCTTCCAAGGCTACAGAGGTTGCTCGACGGCGCAGGTCGGCTGCCGTGGATCTAGAGAGTGGCACACAGGAGGAAACCCCGGATGAAGAAGCACGCATGGAGCAATTGATCAAGGTCTTGGGACCATTTGTGGAGGAGTTCGGGCTGCAAGACTCGTTCACCACACGTTCCAAGAAAGCCATATCTCAGACTTCGCAGCACGCTTTTAGAAAATTACGAACTCAAGGGTCAGAGTCAGACAACTCTGATGCAACATCTGGTCCCGAATATCCTCCTATTCCACGACACAAACCCTCGCCAACCACGATCTGGGATGCTCTTTTGAGCCTGCCGCGAAGTAGCCTGGACGCTTACCAGCCATTGGTCAACCTCGAGCATGTGTTCCGTGGACAGATAGTACCGACTATCGATTATTATACTGCCAAGCTGAACCTTTTAACCACCTATATCACGGAACAGCGTTCCAAACTCCCAACAGATTTCGAGCCTGCTTCAACAGCGTTCGTCACTTTCGCTGATCCCGATGATGCACGGAGAGCATGTAAATACTTGGCCGTCCATCCCAATAATCCTCTCGCGTGTTTGGTTACTCTGGCGCCAATGTACAGCGATTTGGATTGGATACGGGTTATGAAATCATCAATCAATGCTGAGGTACGTAGGATTTACGTTTATTGGGATATAACGCTGATGTCCTTGATCAGTTCGTCAAGGATTGGGTCGTCAATCTTGGTGTTTGGTGTGTTTGCATCACACCCTACACTGATTGCTGTCTGACTGGTCTGCAGGGGTTTCACACTATTTTGGCTATTTCCCGTGTCCCTTCTCGTCGGTTTGGTTTCCATTCAGAACATTAGTTTATTTTGGCCGAGCTTGGTAAACATCCCGTTCTCGGTCCTTGAATTGTCTGGCTCACTTCACTCTAGAAACGATACTTAGATCATCATCCATGGCAATCCGAAGTTATCCAGTCCTTCCTGCCTACTCTTCTCGTGGCATTGCTCGCTCTCCTCATTCCTCTCATTCTTCTACTTATCGCGAAAAAGGCACACACGATTACGACTCTCTCTAGTCTTCACGACCGTATCATGGTTCGGTATTACAAGTTCTTGATTGTGAACGTCCTTGTCTTCTTTTGCGTTGGTACCGCGGCTTTGCAATCTTTCCTCCAGTCTTTTCGATCTACGACCCCGCCAGATGTCATCAAGATCGTTGCCGGTAGTTTCCCAACCGCCGGGCCTTTTTACGTTGGCTGGTGTAAGTGTCGGTATCCTTGTCCGCTCGTCATGCTCATTGTTGGCCGATAGTGATATTTACGACCGCCATGCATGGGGGTTTTGAATTGGCCCTTTGTAAGAAACCCTCTAATTATTCTCTCTTCGATTTCCTGACGTTTGCTTTGTAGTCGGTGTCAGTGACCTTTCCGCCAAGATTTGGGTTATAATCCTGACTGTCGCACAGCTCCCCCTTCTTGTGTATCCTACTACACGGAGCCAAATTACACCGTGAGTGGTCATCCTTGGTGCTAGTGACTCTTGCCAACAAAGTATAACTTCGCATAGACGCAAGAGAGCGGTCGGGATCCGCCCCCGTACATTTAACTTCTACTGTGAATTTGTGCTGATACGCGTGTTGATTCCCAACTCACATTCGCTTTAGATTGGCTTCCTAACCACATACTGGTTATCCATGTCCTCCTGCTGTTCTCAGTGCTCAACCCATTCGTGTTGCCATTTGGCGCCCTGTATTTCTTTGTTCAATATGGTGTGTCCTCATACTCGAACGTCCTTATCGCAAATCCTTGACTCTTCTGTAGGCGTTATTAAGAATCAAGTCAGCCGTCGCATTGTGACACAAACCAATGTACTAACACGTTTCGCAGCTCATCCATGTTTATGCCAAGAATTATGAAGGAAATGGCCATCTCATTCTTATACGAATTGTTCGATTTTCCCTGGATGGTAAGTTTGATGTTGCCCGGAATCACACCAATACTAAATACATCTTAGGTCTCGTATTAGCTCAGGTACATCGCTTTAATTCGTGGCTCTTCTGCTTGCTGATATCCGCATATTAACAGGCTGTTTTTCTTGCCTATATGGTTGTATTAAAGAAAACAGCCAATGTTGGGCTCTCCGCGTTTTTGATTGTATTTACCGTTACAGTCAAGATACTGTAAGTGAATTTGCCTTTTAAGATACGTGCAACACATAAATGTTGTTTGCTAGCTTGACAAGAATGTGTCGTGTGCAATTCGAGCGCCAAGACATTCTTGAAGCAGATATTCTCTGTAACAAACAACCTGCCAAAGATTCCAGTGAAAATGACCAGATCAGCTCCGAAACTGGAGCGGAGTCCCCTGATTTAGAAGGGAATGGGTTGGTTCAACATAACCACCAACGCTCTCGAGGAACCACACCGTTCAAAACTTGGAAACTCCCTGATTGGGTTAATTTTACATATAGTTCCGTGCGCCACCGCGGACACCAACCTCAAAGACGCCTGCCAATACCTTTTGGAGCACACGAACGAACGTTTTCCCGACTGAATTCAGTGTCCATCGATCAACCAACATTAGGTTACACAACGAACAGCCCTGTCGTCGAAACTTCAACCCCTCAATCCCAAATCCAATCAAGTGAGGCAGTCAAACATTTTCGGAAACCTCGTCCCTGTATTATTCCAGTCCACGATAATAAACCTGTGGTGCCCCATCCAGTGCCAATCCCATGGGACGATCAAGAAACACCAGATTTACCCTACGACAATCCGTTTTATACCCGGACAATTGATAACGTATTGTGGTTGCCCCGCATTCCTTGTGGCCTACTGAACTTGGATGACACGGTTGACATGAAGGCATCCTTGACAGTCGAACCTGCAGCTGGACAACTAGGAACATTCCCGATTGGCCTTCTGGAGAGAAAATCTCCCGGAGAAACGTCATATGTTTCTTCCAGCCCGGTGGTGACTCCATCAGACAACGCTACTTCGCCGGTCTCGGTCGCACATGATCTTTCCGAGGCTGATGGCATGGAAGAAATCGAGTTACCAGCGGCTATCGCCAAACGAGTGCAGGCAGGGGAAGCAGATGTGGAGCACGTTGCGAGACCGCAAAGGGCATCAGGTTACCGTGGGAATTTGGGTGGTGCGGAAAAGAGTACGCTTAGCCTTGCTTCCGGACGCAGTCACCGGCGCAACTTCTTGGGCGTGCCTATTTCATCCCCATGCTCCGCGTCCGATGGGAAGGGGCACCAAGGACGCAGTCGCACACATTCCATCATGTCCTCCTTACAACTTTCCCCACCTATACAGCGCACATCTTCTGACCACGAATTGGGATTCCGGCATGAGACAAAACCTTTGGCCAGCACAGTTCCGGCGCACGCTTCAACCTCGCAGGCGCCAATGGAACCGTCGGACCACCTCGGAATACGTCCATCACGATCGCAGAACCTATCCGCTTCCAGTGCAATATACCGTGAGGTTCTAGCAGAGGAAGAGACTGCCAAAATGTTTCGTATCTTGGAGGAACAGACGGAGGCGACGAAATCCCAAATCAACAGGAAATCGTGGTGGACATCATGGATGTTCAAAAAACCGGAATAATTGATACCAGTGCGGAGATTTTTGTCTACTTACTTTGTGGCACTTTGGATATCCTCTCGGATTAACTCATAGACTATTCGCATATGCGCTGTAACAACATAAATACTACCCCGCCTGCGCGTGACCTTCGTGCTATACCCGACGACGCGACACATTACAACCCCCTTAGCTTATTTCTCCGAATCCGATATTTCTCCCCCCACTGAACTTCTAAAAAATGCGAGAGTTTGCCGACATTGATCAACAGAACTGGTGTTGGGGTACTTAAGGTGATTCGTTAGGGAGCCGAATTCACCATTAAATTGCCTACAGATGTTTGCACTCACTTGGGCCATTCTTTCCGCTTTGACTCTCGGTGCCAGCGCTGGTACCAAGATCTGGGACGGTAGCTTCAACAACTACGCCAGCGCCGACGACTTTGACAAATGTAAGTCCATGAAGCAATTGTATACTTGTTTCATTTACTCAGTCTTACTCCAGGGTCTTGGTCTAATCAAGTTGGCTCCTATCAATGGGTAAGCCATATGCGTTTATGTTACGAAGCCTTCACCGAACGAGGCTCCCCAGTACATCCATGGCAGCCAGCCCACCTCCCACTACCTTGATGTCTCTTCCAGCTACAAGAACCCTGCCATGACCTCAGAGCTGCGGGGTATCAAGATGACCATCGACGGCACCTCTAACTGGAACGGCCAGACCATGGAGCGTACCGAGTTGATTCCCCAGACCTCTTCCAACATTGGCACCGGCAACTTGTTCTACCACTTCTCTGTGAAGCGTAGCAGCACCAATGCACCCGACGTACGTCCTTAGCGGCGCCTATTGTCACCTTCTCGGCATGCTGATCATTTTCGTACAGCCAACTCTTGAGCACCAAGTCTGCTTCTTTGAGAGCCACTTCACTGAGGTACGTTTCATCTTTTCTTGGTTCGACACACAGTTGCTGATGTTGTCCGGTAGTTGAAATACGGCGTTGGGTCTAACCCCAGCAACCTTGTTTGGATGGTCGGTGGCGTCGAGAAGTGGAGCACCCCCTTCACCGCTGATACCTGGTTCAACTTTGCCTATGACATTAACGTGAGCATATATCATCTTCAGGAAATACCTTCTGATTGTCATTTATGCAGTTCTCTGCTAGCACCGTCGGTCTCTGGGCTTCCACGGGATCTTCGCCCCTCAGCAAAGTCGTTGAAAACATCTCTGCCTCCACCTCCACCAACTCTGCTGACTGGCATCTCGGTGTCCTCCGTCTTGTGACCAACCAAACCCCTGAGGACTGGTACTTCAGCGGTGTCTACGTTGAGGATGGACCTATCACTACGACTATTGGCAACGGCAGCAGCACAGATCCTACAACCAGCCCAGGCTCAACAACCAGCTCAACAACCACAAGCCAGCCCACGACCTCTATACCAACCACCACGACTCCCTCGGGACCCGCGCAATCTCAATGGGGACAATGTGGAGGTGCGTCACTCGTATGTCGGACATGACATTAAGTAACCCATTTTTGTAGGAACCGGCTGGACTGGTCCTACCACTTGTGCTAGCCCATACACTTGCATTGCCGTCGCTCCCCCTTACTACTACCAGGTAGGCAACTAGTTCGGCGTTGGTTTGGAAACGAAAAACTGATATCTGTCCTTAAAGTGCCAATGAACCATGTACAAATAAGAGCCGACGTCGATTGTAGTTCTTTCTGTGTCAATACAACAGCATTGTATAGTGAAAAATCGCACGCCACTACTTTGTTTGAGCAAGACCTAGAACATAACCGTCAAGTGTGCTTAGGGGTTCGCGTGAAGGCCGACGTACCGATCACACCACAAGCAGTCCTGGCGCCCGCGTTGCCTGTCTTGAGCGACTCTGCATTGCCGCCCCGGCCAAGGTCATCGGTACCCTGAACGCAAGAGTAAGAACCGAGTCTGTTGACATTGGCAAGAAGAGGGGAACGGGCTCACCGTATGTACGACAATGGAACGACTGGAAACAGATATCAATCCCGAAACTCTTTCACAATCAGACTCACACTCACCCGATGATGTTATTGATGCCATTAAGGGAAATTACTTTGTCTGTGAAACTGAACTTGGCCTCTCCCTTGTCATCTGACTGGATATTGCCAAGATCCCCTACATGGCGAACCGTGTCACTCGGTCCACCGTGAGTCTTTCCGTAGGGATCAAAATGAGCGCCAGCGGAAGTGCAGCCATCAGTCAAGTCGCCCCATTGGCTAGGGAGAGGTGGTGATTTACTCGGATATGCATGTAAGACTATGCGCATATACCCACTGGACGTGGAAGCCACGCTTGACGTTTGGTGGCAAACCTTTCACGTCTCCTGTTATGGTGACAGGACCATTTTTGTCACTTTGTTCAAAGGAAATGGAACCAGCAACATTGGAATTTGGCTCAGGCCTCAGTATAACAACAGCCTGTGAAGCGTGATTCATGGAGCGAATGGGTCAGATACACGAGAGAACCATGCCTTCGTGGCAATTGGGGGAGCGTTTTGAATAGCCTTAGACCCGTCGATATAATAAGCAGTTCCCAGAGCGGCGGTTGCAACGGCGAAGACAAAGAGTCTTGAACCAGTTGTAGCGTTTCTGTAGAGATTCATGGTTGCTGTGTGGAGAAAAGCAGGTGGAAGTGTCTCAGGCTACACGCTGGTGGGGCAATATATTAGGACCGAACGCCATAACGCACCTAGTGTGTGGTGTTTTCTAGGCGCAGGTACGTAGAGTGGAGGTCTTAATAACTCATCACTTACGTCGTGCCCTGTCTTTGGAATCAACTACTCTATTAATCAAAGCAGGCGGGTTTCTCTTTCCAGTGAGAATTGATTTGAAGCTGGATCACTCCACACCCAGAGTCTCTCCAGTTTTGGTGGAGCAATATGGCATTTGGTGGCTGACAGACATGCTTGCACTGGGTCAGTTGTCTGCTAGTGGCTTCGATAATATACTTCTAGTTAGTGTGAGACTCTTATTTTATCCGTCATCTCAAGTTTTGAAACCCACTGCTAAAACCCCTAGGACACTTAATTCAAATTCTAGGAGACTCTCCTTGTTTTCCAGGAATCCCCTCCACGTCGCAAGGACCAGGTCTTCATTTAAAGCTTCTGTATCGAATCTTACATGCACTCGTGGGATACAATCCATTTTGATTATACTCCACACCCTGAATCTCGCTGAACACATGGTAGCGTGTATCTTTGAATGAATCATGCCGTTAGTGGTGGCGAACTACACCCGCTAGAGGACCTGCAGAGCACTGTATCCTTTCACGCGCGATGGCACCCCCGCTCAGACATCGGAATGGGCATGGATCGAGCATGCACCTCCTGTGGTTAGGGATTCTACGACCTGATGATGACATTTCTGGGCCACTGGTTCAGTGGCTGGCTTTCTTGGATCCTGTTTATAGCGGAACATCTAGACGAACGCCTGAGCTTTGGATATCGGCGCACATGCACCATGGCCCTGTCACCAGTCCTAGTCACCACTTAGTGACCCATGTGATCGACCCTTCCTCGTTAGTGTGCCAGATGCATTACATAAGAGGTAGTTAGTTCATAGTACCCTGAAGTCTACAGAGTCCTGTCGTAGTTTGCCATAGCCTTCGGGGTCATGCATTAAGCAAGAGACGAGGCATTCATGCCGTACCTAGAGGTGCCTGTAGTCACTATGCAGATGGTGCCAGCTGCAAGCGATTACCTCGTCTTACAACAATTAGGTGAAGCGATTTACGTTTTGGAAAAGTCCTAGAAAGTCATCTTTCCCATCAGGTCGTTGACCACCTTTGTAGTACTTCCTCACCTTTAATGAAAAAGACGCCACGGTCGCAACACCATCACGAGATCCTGCGGCATCTTGCACCCCCCTGCCGGGGATGTATTTGGGTTCATCATTCACCTACCCAAAACGCCGACCGCCAAGCGAACAGGCGCTATTTTCTAGGTCTCCTTAGGAATCCAATCTTCCACGAGCTTTGACTGTTATCCCAGGCTTATTTGATCTCCCGCTTTGCGAGTCCACATGACGAATTTCAACCCCCGCAGGGTTCAAGATTGATTGCTCATGATCCCGGTTCACATGCCTGGGACGAGGAGTCTCCCGTGAAGTACCATGAGTAACATCTCGAGAAACCCAATGGCAAACATCTCGAGAACCACCACCAGTTCTGAGCCACAACATCCAGATAAAGAACCTGTTTCTCAACCAAGGGACGGGGTTTATAAATAGGCAGATATAACCTCTCAGTTCGTCGAAAACTAGGGACATACGACGGTACTTTTCTGCTCGAATGACTCTTGGGATTCTCTTGCTACTTCTTGCCTCCACGGCTCTCTCGATCTCCCGTCCGATACAAAGCTTTCACTGGGATCACATTAAGTATGTGTATGCGTTTGGAGATTCGTATTCCTTTGTTCCTGGCACTTTTGGACTGCCTTCTTTCAGGTCGGTAATCTTCCCACCTGTTCCGTGTCCTCGCTTGAGACGTTCTCTAGTTTCATTGGTGATGCCACGAGGCTTGCCTTTACACCTGAACAATTACTTTCCAACCGGATTATTCCCAACAAGGTAGGGTTACAACAAGGATCTCCCATCGTGTGAATGTTCAGAAGCCGTTTAGACAAGCTCCGGCGGGTCAAATTGGGTGCGTTCTTGCTAAGTGTGGCCCGAGGCGTCATTCGATTCATCTGGTGATAGCTAGAATACCTCACTGGTTGCTTTGAAGGCCTTCCTGCCTCATGCCCGAAACAGCTGTGGGATTTTGCTCACGGAGGCTCAGATATTGATGGCACACTGTAAGCGCAGAGGTGGCCACCCTGATATTTTTTTTTACATAAAACAGGCTACCGCCTCATCGAAATACTACTGTTCAAATGGCGGATCAAGTTCGACAATGGCTAGACTATGCCGCCGACGTCCTTCCTCGACCTCCAGGAAGAACACTGACAACTTGGTGGATGGGTATCAACGACTGTAGCCATACATGCAACAACGCAAGTGTAAGCTCATTCCTATGTCTGTGGTGGTTACAACAGAATCTAATGTCCTTCCGCAGATAACCGACGTTGATGCGTTTTTGAACGCTGATTTAGAAGCCTATTTTAGCAGCGTGGTGCGCCCTTGAACCTAACCTCACTTCCGTCCGGATCATAAACACTGTCGTCTAGAAAACTGCTGCTCGAAATGGGTTGCGCACTCACTTATTTCTTAATGTGCCTCCAGTGGACAGGTCTGTCTTTGCGGAAACTATCCTAACGGGCCCCGAAGGGTTACGAGAAATGATCGGAAAGTTCAACGAGAAGCTCGCAGCCCGCGTTGCGAAATACGCAGTAGACAATCCAGGCAAAACCCCGGATATCTTACTGAGTCCGTGATAATGTACTAACGAGTGCCACAGAACAGCTGATCTTGACTTTTGATGCTTCCTCTGTTTTCATGAACATACTCGAAAACCCTCATGACTTTGGGTTCAACGACACTACTACGTACGTACTTGCTTAGATTGCCTTTCAGGACCACCAGCTGAAAATTGTTGGTAGTTTTTGCACAACTTGTCCAGACCAAGAGGCCATGTTCTGGCACAGTATGTATGCATTCATACAACTGGAAAGTTAGAATGACACGCTTTTCTAGATGACGAGCACCCGACTGAGCATGTCCATCGAATTCTGGCAGAAGAAATAGAAAAATATTTACGAAGCCTGGCCCATAGCTAGTCAGCCACCACCCTATTTCCTTGTAGCGTTCGCCGTGTTTGATCGGTATTTTGTATATAAATCTCTAAATCTCTCGCTACTAGATGCGATTATTGCGCTGGCTCGTCGATGCATCATCTGACCACCATACTTAACGGCAGAAGCAGCAGTAATGCGCCCGGGCCGCTCATGTAGTCTCCCGACGAAGGTCACTTCCATATATAAATCCGAATGTGGTTCTGTGACTTATCTCATTTTTCCCAAATCATGATCTCACCGTTACTCGCTCTCCAGGGGCTCGTGCTGGAGACACTAGCGATCACTCACGTTTATAGTTCTCGATCATTCTCATGGGACCGCACCAAGTATGTATACGCCTTTGGTGATTCATACTCGTTTGTGCAAGGCACTCGGGGATTTGCAAACTTCAGGTGAGTATCTTTGTATTTCTCAAGGCTACATTTAATAAAGCCGCCCGCAGTTTTATAGGCGATAAATTCAACCTCGCTTTTACGCCGAAGGAACTTCTCACCAATGAGATAATACCAAGAAATGTGAATTCTCCAGGGTTAGAAATTTATGAAGACTAAACACACAACCACAGACGAGCTCGGAAGGTTCCAACTGGGTAAGTACTTTGTCCAGACCATTGGGACGTTTAAGTGATAATGCGCGATTCAAGCTCGAGTTCCTTACTGAGTGTTTCGAAGGAAGCCCACTCAACTGTCGGAAGCAATTGTGGGACTTTGCGTTCGCAGGCGCAGATATCGACGGGGATCTGTGAGCTGAGTCCTACATGCATTTTTCCCGCAGCAAATTGATCGGCGTACTCTCCAGCCTCCCGTTACACCACAATTTCACCGTCCCTTTGGTAGATCAAGTTTCCCAGTGGATTAACTATGCATCAAGGGTGGTGCCCCACCCTCGGGACGAGACGCTGACTGTCTGGTGGATAGGGATAAATGATACGGGGGACACAAATCATAATTCGACCGTCTGTGTATTCGTGTTCCTCGGTGTCGCTGGGCTGAATCCGTCCCACAGATCACCGACTTCGCAGCATTCTGGGAAAAGGAGATGCAATCCTATTTCCGAGCTGTTGTGGGTCCTCTCTGTGCATACTTAAGACCGAACACCAATGGCTACGTAGAGCACCGCATCTAAACATGGTCTGGAGACGCACCTCTTTCTCAACGTCCCACCAGAAGAAAGGTCGCCCGGGTCCCTTAGGAACCCAGGAATGCTCAAAGACCATATAACCCTCTTCAATGCCATCCTCGCCGCCCATATCAGTCAATTCGCAAGGACTCACCCAGGTATTTAGCCCCTGTTCCAAAATACGGCAATGACGTCACGCAATGCCCAGACAATATCGTAATGACCTTCGATGCTCATACCTGGTTCAATCGTGTTCTCGACAACCCTGAAACTTTTGGATTTACGAATGTTACAGGGTACAGTGATGGCCTACACCTCGATCCTTGATCAAAGCTGACTGCTTCCAGGTTCTGCGCCTGTACTGATCCCACTGGTTATTTCTGGTATGGTTAGTTCGTCCGGATTGTGGATCCTTGCATACTGTAATAATGATCTCCCGATAGATAGTGGTCATCCGACGGAACGTGTTCACCAGCTATTAGCAGAGGCAGTGAAGGATCAACTGACAGAGTCGTGCTTCCTAACCATGATACATGTTACATCTAGTACCAATGTCTCACTACACGCGGGTCGAGCAGGCGATAGAGACCAGATGTGCGTAGGAAAATAGGTAGTAGGTGTCTGAAGCACCATAATTAAGGAAAGAAGTCATCTGAATCTACTTAGGCATCTCCTCCCTCGGCGATCGAGGGAAAAGGTTGGTTTTAACACTATCGCGGGGACGTGCATAAACGTAACGCTCCAGAAAGCCAAAAGAGAAAAAGAGAAGGGCGAAAGCATAAGCTGAGAACAGGAGACAATAGGAGGTCGATAAACTATGTACTACAGGTCCTAATAAAAAAAGAAAAAGGAGAGGAAGTCGTTTTATCAGAAGAAAAGATATGTGGTGATAAATACTCCCAGCGCTATGATAACAACCACCTGAAGGGGAACACCGTCCTGATGGTAGTAGGGTGGCTCATCGATCACAGTTTGCACGTCGGTTTCTGCAGTACTCGCAGCATCGGAAGTTCTCCGACCCCGCCTGCTGCGAACCTCAGATGTAGCTGCGACCGACATCGTAGCGATGTTGGCACGCAGCCTCTCAATTTCTGCCTGCGCCTCCTTGTATTTCGCGAGAAGCTCGGTGTTGAGAGGGTTCTCGACATACACAGTCTCGATTGTCGAGGGGGGAGGTGGAGTGTGCGTCGGTGGAGTATGAGCTGGTGGACGAACAGGAAGGGGCTCGGACTCCTCATCAAGCACATGAGTGGGCTGATGCGTCTGAGGAGACGGTGGTGGATGAACAGAGGCGTCAAGGATGGGAACTTCCCGAAATTGGGGCTGTGGCTGCGGGGGGACAGGCGGGATGTCGTGGTTTTCTTCATGATATTCATGAGAAGGCTCGCGCGACATATGATCATCTATCAAAGGAGGGGGTACGGGAGCCTGGGGTTGAGGTTGGGGCTCGGTCTCGCGGCGAGGAACGGGAGGGACTGGTGATAAAAAGTCGGGGAACCCAGGCTGGGTGTGGCCGTTAGCGTTGTGGGTCTTGGTGGTTTCATATGCCTGGTGCTGTAATGCGTGTCAGCCTCAACAACCGGAGAAACTGTGCTTTTGACATACGAAGTCGGAGGCGGCCAGAGGCTCATTCCGGTTCGGAACAGCTGGAATGTTCTCGTCTTCCTCCTCCAGTGGTCCCTCCTCAGCGGGAAGATACAGCACTCGCAGCTTCTGTTGGTGGACAACGCCTTCATCATTCATGTCGGGGCTCAACCACTAAAAGGGAAATTTAAACTTCAGGGAAAGGGGGCAAACGGGTAGAAATACTCTTACAAGGTCATGCAACGCCATTGTCTCCTTCTCGGGTGTGATGAGAGTGCTTTGTACGAGGAACTTGTCCTTGCATTTCGAGTTCAGAGGGGGCTCCTCCTTGAGGGGTTGAAGCATAACTGCAGAGGGGTGGTGAACACATTTGGAGGTGTAATGGCGCAGCCGCAGGGGAACACATACCAGAGACATCGACGCTCTCGCCAGGCTCGACACGCCCCGAATTTGGCCGTACACAGTACAGCTACAAGGCATAGAGTTAGCGCGCATGCATAAAGGATTTGGTGTGGAGAGTGTCACCTTTGGGGCAGTAGTCTTGACTTTGAAGGCGACAGGCAGTGAATTTTGGTTTGTAATCGTCAAGGAGCGTTTGACGACTTGTGTGAGGGGTCCTGTGACGGAAGTGAGAGACGACGAGGGCGGAGGTTGGAGAACATACGTCTGAAGCCAAGGCTGCGATTTGGGTTGAGGACGACGGACATTTTGTTGAGGGAACGATATGGAGTGTTGGAGAGATTGGTTTGTCGAGTGTAGGGTGTGCTGGCCACGTGGTCTGTCCTATTCAGCTCCCCGAACTGTGCTACCGGCCCACCGTGGGAACTGAATGCAACCGTCTTCCCCTGCTCGCCTGCTGTTTTCACGGGCATCGTCGCACGAGTTATCGCTGAGCTTTCACTTCCCTGCCCTCTCAGGGCCTCTATATGTATTTCCGAACAACTTATATTGCCTCGTGGGATATGCGTGCACTATCTATTACTATAAGTCATTAAAGGAGTGTATGAAACCAATGTACGGCCCGTGTGGTAAAATCGTGAGTAAACCTCTCTAAATATGACAAAGAAAAACAGATATAACGTATATTTAGTGTGGTATCATCAATATGCAAAACTTCACTGGTTTTTGCTGAGTGCTTGCAGTTGCACATATTCGTAGTAGTCGCCACGTTTCGCCAGCAGCTGGTCGTGTGTTCCGGACTCACTGACATGCCCCTCTTTGATGAAGTAGCTGATAGGAGGACATTGAGTTCAACACGCTCGTCATTAGACAGGAACAGGAAACGTACATTCTGTCAGCGTTCTGAATGGTTGACAACCTATGGGCAATTGCGATCGTCGTTCTGCCCTTAGCAGCCTGATCTAATGCCGCTTGCACGACCTTCTCCGAATTTGAATCTAGAGCCGAAGTAGCCTAGACGACGGGTATCAGCACACATGTGATCTGTGAAACCGCTAATGAAACCTCACCTCATCCAGGAGCAAGACCTTCGGATTACGGAGGAGTGCACGCGCGATGGCGATACGCTCTGTGGAACAGCAGTGGGTCAATTCAACGCGTCCTTCATACATGTCATAACCTCACTTACGTTTCTGGCCACCGGAAAGCTGAGACCCTTTGCCCCCGACTTCAGTATCAAATCCACTAAGATTGCATTGGGTCAGACGGACCATCAAGAGAGAGCGTTTCGCAAACTTACTCAGGCAGGGATTTAATGAAATCTAAGATGTTGGCGTCTCGGCAAGCCGCCTCGATTTCCTCTTGTGTAACTTCTTCGGCAGGTTTGACGGCGCCCAGGAGAATATTGAAACGGATTGTTCCAGCATAGAGAGTAGGCTCCTGAGACACCAGAGCGATCTGTTTACGGTAGGATTGGATGTTCAATTCCGAGATCTTTTCACCATCAAGCTGCCAAGGTTGTGGTCATTTTTTGAGCCTGCTCAGTTAAGGAAACCAGGACGTACAAGAATCTCTCCAGCAAGCGGATCATAGAACCTCTCGATCAGTTGGATGCTATCAGTACCATTCAGCGGATCGATCAAGGGCTAAAATGTGATGAGTGCGACTTACACAGTGCTCTTTCCAGATCCACTAGCGCCAACCAAAGCAATATAGGTCCCAGGCTCAACTTCCAGAGATAGGTCGCGAAGAACGCGGACCCCGGGCCGTGTAGGATACCGGAAGTGGATATTCTCAAACTTCACATGGCCCTTGACCTTAGAATCGTCAAGAACTTTGCCTTCAGGTGACTCTGCATCAATCTCGGGCATGGAATCGAGCAATTTGATAATGTCGGTGGCTGCGCCTTTCGCAGAAGAGATATCTGGAACGAAGGAGAATACATTGCCTGCTTGGATAGCGCCGAACGTTGTGCTCTAATATTTTGTCAGTCCTCGGCGATGTTTTCTGAGTTTTAAAAGCACATACCATGAGGCCGACGAAGAATTGGAAGGTGCTGTACTCTCGATCAGCGACCAATCTTGAGCCGAACCAGAAGATCAAGGCGATGACGAAGAACACGAGAGACTGAGAGAAGGCATAGAGCAGGTTGCTCCAGATCGCGTTGCGAGTGGAGCGCCTCAGCGGAATCTCTAGACTCTCGCTGTACAATCTTGAGCAATCCTCCTCACGGGTGAGTGAAGCCACAGTGCGGATTGCACCAGCAGCTTCACAAGCCAACTGCGCCGATTCTTCATGGGCTTTCTTATTGGCTTGATCTTTGAGAACGACGACGCGCTGGGAGAAATAGTCGGGAAAGGAAAGCCTTTGATAATAACAGTCTACTCACCAAACGAATGTAACCAGTAGAGACAAGCAACGGAGTACAAGCTATTCCGACGAGCGCCAGCTTCCAAACGAAAGCAAGGCCAAGGACAGAGCCCGCAATAATAGTGGCGATGGACTGGACAATACTAGAGGTACGACGTCAGCGTCAATTACTGGATAGAAAATTAGCTAACGCACGCTCCGAGGGTAACGCCAGCAAGACCGTTAACTTTCTGAGGGTTGTCACTCAAGCCAGAGGTCAATGCACCGGTCTGCAAAAAAAAGAATAGATTTAGGAAACGATCGCGGGGCAAGTATAGTGTACGTACACTGTTCTCATCCTTATCAAAGAATTCGATATCTTGGCGAAGGATGGCACGGAAGGAAAGTTTTCTCAATTTGGCGGTCAAGGTGGCAGCAGTGGATGCGAAGAGGTAATTCTGGAAGCTGATGGAGACGGCGGAAATGATGGCAATGATAAAGAACCTGTTTCAAGGGAAACCTGTGAGGTTGTGGGTGATAGAAGAACTCGCGAAAGAACCCACCAGAGTGCATTACGATCGCCCTGATGACGACGTACGGCGGGATCAAGTTGAGAGAAGCCCTCAATACCCTTTGCAAAGACAACACCAAATGCAGGATAGACCATTCCAGTCACTGGAGACGAGTCAGATGCTTTTCAGTGGCCATAGCGCCTAACTCACCGGAAGCAGCAATAGCACCATACAAATACCGGGACCAGTGATCTTTCATCAAGGCACCCATACGCGCGAACAAGTAGAACAAGCTGTAACTGGCTTTCACCTCATTTTGCTGAGCAACAGCACGCTTCTGTTCAAGAATCTCGCTGGCTAATGACCGGTTGGTGTTGGTGTTCCTGCGACCGAGAGGAACCTCTTCGCGAATGGCCTTCTCGAGATCTTCAGCCTCGTCGCCAGTACTATCGTCGTCCTTCACGACAGCTGCTTGATTAGCCTCGCGGAGCTTTTGAGCTTGGACCAAAGCTGCGTAGGCACCATTGGCCTGGAGCAATTCGTCATGTGTGCCGCTCTCAAGAACAAGACCGTCTCCCATAACATAGATGATATCCGCGTCTTTGATAGTGGAGAGGCGATGGGCGATGGTGATAGTAGTGCGTCCTAAGAGCTCCATGAATATGATGGACTCGAACGCTGTCTGAGAATAACGTACCTGCAGCAGCCTTGTCTAGGGCATCCTGAACAATACCTTCCGATTGAGTATCCAAAGCGCTAGTGGCTTCATCAAGAAGAAGAATCTTAGGATCAGAAACGATTGCGCGGGCAATCGCGACGCGCTGCTTCTGTCCGCCTGAAAGCAGGAAACCACGTTCGCCGACCATCGTATCATAGCCATCAGGCAATTTGCTGATGAAACTGTCCGCGTTAGCCTTGATGCAGGCTTCCTTGATAAGAGCGAATTTTTCCTCCTCGGGTGCATTTTCGTATTCTGTACCGATGAGACCGTGCGCAACGTTGCCCTTGATAGTGGTGGCGAAAAGAGTGGGCTCCTGAGATACTAGACCGATCTGCGATCGCAGCCACTTCAGGTTGAGTTCCTTCAGATCAATACCATCTAGTTTGACAACTCCAGACGTAGGATCATAGAAACGTTCGACGAGGGAGATGATAGTAGATTTGCCAGAACCCGAAGCGCCGACGAGCGCCGCGGTTTTGCCAGCCTTGAACGTGAGACTGAGTCCTTTGACGATAGGAACATTTGGGCGAGAGGGATATGTGAATTTAACATCTTCGAGGGAGATCTCTCCCCGAACGGTTTCAGGTTTGAGTCCACCAGGGTTGGCGGAATCGATATCAGGAACGCGATCTATTGTAGCATAAAGCTTCGCTGCAGCTCCACGACCATGAGTGATAGCTGATTGCGGGAGAAGAATCAGATGCGTCTTGTACCTTGATCGGGGTTAAGAACGTACCCTGCATTTCAGGCGCCAGGAGCGCAAGCGAGAAAGAACCGATGAGGATCGACATGAAAACATTGATGACAGAACCAGCATTAGCTGCGGCCAGAGATCAGCAACTCAGGAACAAGTTATGCGATAATAATACAGCATCACTTACCATGACCATGATTGATGAGGGTCGTTCCAAATGAGAAAGCTGAAAGGGACATCAATCACCGACAATCAAGTCGAGACGATCAGGACGTACCTAGAGCATAAGCGGAATAAATGACGAAAAAGAAGACACCCAACCCTCCACCGTGCCACACTGCGGCTTTCATATCGACATTGAGGGACTTGTCGATGAAGGCATCATAAAGACCAGCAAGAATCGCTTGAGTACCGAATGCCTGTGCAGTGCGAACTGTGGAGATAACTTCTTCCGCCATATTACCACCCTCGGCAACGTGCTTTAGGGAGAGCCTGATATACAAGGTGAGACGCTCGACTGGAGAACTAGATTTAGTGACATACTGCATATAACTAGAAATAAATTTGTTCATGATGCCACCAGTTATTGCGATACAAGGCAGAATGGACGACATGGCCAAAGCGAGACGCCAGGATCGCGCATAGGCAAGAATGAAACCACACACGAAAGCAGCCAGAAAGGTCACGACCAGTGCAACTTTCTCTGATGTTCCCTGTTGCACAAGGTCTGGCAAAAGGGAATATGAGTCATCCCACAATGGTAATAAACTAGGAAACATACGGGTGTCTGTCTGGATGCGTGTTGCAACTTCTCCAGCTCCAACTTTGTCGAAGTACTGAATATCCTGTCGCAGTACTGCTTGTAGATAGCGTTCGCGAACCCTTTTCGCATTGATTTCGCCAGTGTAAACCCACACGAACATATAAGTATAGGTGCAACAGAACATGCCAATACCTGATGGACGGCGGAGTAAACTGACTGGGCCGCGGAAATGACGACTCGAGGACGTACCGATATAAACAAGGTAACTAGCATTTTTTGCAGCGGACGAACGAAAAGCGTCAGCAGCCGCAGGGATCTGGTCCTGTTTGGTTGGGTCGCCCAAGACTGACGTGAACACGACGAAGTCCTGCGTGAGGTTACCAAAGAGCAAAGTCATTAACGGCTATAAAAATTGGTTGAGTGTCAAGAATACTGCATCCTGAGCTTGCTCACGCACCTGGGCTGCTCCGGCGGCGGCGGCAGCGATGAGACTCAGAAGATTAATCGTAGTTTCGAACCTGGTGGCGAATCTGGAAAAGGTTAATCAGCGCAAGGAACTATGCATTGGCCTGAAGGGGGACACACCGGAACATCTGGAAGAAGCCAACAGGAGCGACATCCTCGACCTTGACCTCCGGAGTTTGGTCGTCATGCTTTTCAGAATCTGGGTGCTTTTCAGGATCTGGGGAAGCCTTGCCAGACTGCTTGCGAGCAAAGAAGCCTCGTTTAGGCTTTGGCTCGACGACGGTGGCCTTTTCGTCTGCACTGCTGGGACGGGAGTCAGACATCTGAACGAAGGGGACCGTTCGTTCCGGGTGAAAGTTTGAACACACAACTCATTGAAATGGCGCAAGTATATGTGCGGAGAATACGGCGTGCGAACGTAAGCAATGTTACGCACGCGTGGTTGGCAAAGGCCCGATTTGGACTTAACGGCCATCTTATCAGACATGGGATTTCTTCCATGATGTTCCTTGTTCCATTGATTTCCCTCTCACTCCGGCCCTTGACCTGTCTCCATCCTCTTGCTGGTCAGCCTTGGTCAGCCGGCATATATAATTCACGATATGAAATTTCCTCAGCCCGCGGACTATTCTCCAGACGGGGAAAGCAATGAGAAAACGGCATGCCAGCGAATTCCCGCGATCGCTATTACGAAACCACTGCGGCACCGGCAACGTCAAACGTGGATCAATACAGCATGACTCCTCCCAACAGCATTGGAGAATGAGTGCGAGTCAGGTTGCGCCACCGAGCTGCAGCTATTCAATGGAGGGTTCTTTCGGGTCGAAAATAACCGCAGTCCCCCTTCTAGATAATTGCACATCCTAGCCATCCTGCTCGAACCCAGGGAACCGAACTGCGCAGGACAGTTAGATTTACTACTCAAACTCACGCAAGAGATTAAACGTCATGCTATCAATCTCAAAAACCTTTCCCTCATTGGGACCTTCGGGGTCACGTGCCGCGGGCGCAAATTTCAGACATAGTGCCCCTTACCATAAATAGTAGTATATCACTGTAAACTTAACATTTGGGCGTCTAACTGAACAAGTGAGTCACCTTTCTTTGTTGACATAGATTCGGCACCCTTACCACTCTAAGCCCAACTTCTATTCGTTTAATCCCTAAAAGGAGTCGCCCGGTCCTTCAGCAAGGAGTATTTCTACGCAAGATCCCCCACCTCCAAATTAAGCTTTAGGCGAGAGCAGAGCTGAGCCTCGAACGGGTTGCACCTCAATGGCAACCCTGTTGATGCGATACATGACAGTTCTTTTACTATCTCTCTCTTAACCTATAGCTCTCGGTGGAAGGGTGGAGCTATGGTTATTATACAGGATGGGTTGTCAGAGAGGTCCCGCCATTAGCGCCAATAAGAAATTGTTGGACTTTTTTTTGTACTATATCTATGTAGAAGTCCATTTAAGATGGTTAGACGAGGGACAAATACTGATAGTCACGGAGTAATCATCTCCGGTGAGCCATCGTCAATACCGCCATCGCCACCATTGATTTCAGTATTCTGCTGCGCCTACTTGCATAGTTTGAGGATGGCTGTGTGAATGTCATTTCACCCATAACATGTTTTTCCTCAGCGTGGTTGACATGTGGTTGTCCTCTGCAAACATCAGGAATTTGAGAGCACGAAAGTCCTTTTCTATGGCTTCAGGTGGACGGGGTGGGAGGTTCGGATGCACTGAAAATCATTTCTATGGCTGCTCGGTGCCGTCGTTACCAACCTTCTTGGACATCAAGACCCTATTATCAGTCAATATAAAACTGCTATATAAGTCATGGGCGCCATGGGATTTTGAGCCGAATTACCCCATGGGTTGTAGGGTATGCGAAGCTATGGGGTATGGGTGTGGAACCCCCGCGTACCAGCTTGGCGGAAGGAAAATTCTGTGGGCTACAGCAGAGTATGGGCTAATTGTACAAAGTCGGATATCCCGGAAGAAGCTCTGAAGGGGGATTTAGGGTGACTGCCGATGATCTTTTGCACGTCCTGCTCTTCCCGCTGCATTCGACTCTGTCATAACCCACGGTACTTCGCTCCGTAGGGGTATGACAAAGTATTATGAGTTATAAGTGAGAACTCAAGCACCAAAATGCCGACTTTATCCTGGAAGAGCTATTACTTATGGGTTATGACAGGTATGAAGTTATAACAGAGTTGACTGCACCTCACAACAACCTGCCACTCATATGCACTGGCAAGCTCTCACTCACTTCTCGTCATCAACCCCGCCTAGAGGGCGACTAACTCGTAAAGACAGTGATTGGGGATTATTTCCCCCAAACTGTGCGTTACAGCTTTTTCATCTACGGACCCATTTTGATGTTATGCACCTACGATGGCTGAAATAATATCAATCGAGTTTTCTCTATCCCATATTCTGTCACAACTCATCGTACAAGACTTCTATCGGTGGGCATCGGGTTAAGACAGAAGCTATTTGTGTGATGAGGTCCCGAGGGCAATCAACTCACGTGGAGAGTTGATTGATCGAGGATGGAAACCGTCATTAAAAGGGAAACCGGCTGGTCAGCAACCGACCACATTTTGACAGACCAAATAGTCTTCACATATTCCTCTGGTTTCGCTTCTCTTCATTCTAACTCTCCACCTCTTTCTCCCTCTTTTGATCATTATACATCATGGCTATGGACTGGCTCCGTGGCAAGAAAGCCTCAGTTACCAACCTCAAGGCTGAAGCAGCGCTTAACCGGTCGACCACCCCAACTCCCCGCAATCCCGAAGGCAAACCGAACTTTCGGTCGGGTCTGCTCACCATTCGTGTTCTATGGGCGGAGGGGTTGAGCCTGCCCGACGGTGTTCCTGTTCCGGCAGCAATCCAGTCAGCGCTGGCATCCCAACAGGCAAAAGTTGCTGCCTCGGTTTCTCCGTCGAGCGTCACGCAGCAAAGGCTTGCGCACAAGTCTCGCGGTAATAGGTACATCTCTCTGTTCCATGGCTTGAACCAGAAATTGAGCCCTGGTCTTTAGGGACAGCGTCCAACGAAAACAATGCTGGTGGCTCCCCTATGTCGTTATGGAGTACGAGGTCAACCAGATCCTAATCACCCCTCTGGGTGGGGAGCTGGATAAACCTCTTTACATGTACCAAGCATCCTTGTGAGGCCCTACATATTAATTCCTCTCAACTCATTACAAACGTTGCCTAGTGACGTGTCCCGAAACTCGGAAATATCCTTACAACTATACCTTCGTGCTGACGAGCCCAAGCGTGGCGCAGATGGAATGGCAGATGATCTGGGCAATGATATCTTCCTGGGTGGCATCAAATTTGTTCCCAACTTTGATGAAATGGGTAACCAAGACCAGTGGTATGAGGTCGTGGGAGGGTCAGGCAAGATACAGATTGGTGTCGCATACAAGCCTAGCTATGGTCATTCGTTGACCATCGATGACTTCGAACTCATCACTGTTATTGGTAAAGGTAGCTTTGGCAAGGTTGTATTGTCCGAATCTTTTCCTCCCCAGTGGCGCTGACACTTGACATGATAGGTGATGCAAGTCAGGAAACGTGATACATCACGTATCTATGCATTGAAGACTATTAGAAAGCAGCATATCGTTAATCGTAATGAAATCACCCACACACTTGCCGAACGTCTCGTCCTCGCGCAGGTCAATAGCCCTTTTATCGTTCCCCTCAAGTTCAGCTTCCAGTCGGAGCAAAAGCTTTATTTGGTTCTAGCGTATGCGACACTGTTTTATTCTAGGATTCAAACGGAAGATAACCACTGTTCCCAGATTTGTGAATGGTGGGGAGCTATTCCACCACCTTCAGCGAGAACAACGGTTCAATGAGGAGCGTGCCCGGTGGGTATCTTCTCTCGTCAAGGTAATCCCAGCTCCCCCTGATTATCCATTTACAGGTTCTACAGCGCCGAGCTGCTTCTCGCCCTTGAACACTTGCATGAACTTGATGTCGTATACCGGTTAGTGGAGTCGTCGTCCTACTAGACACATGATCTTACCGAAAGTTCCCAGTGATCTGAAGCCAGAGAATATCTTGCTCGATTACACGGGCCACATCGCACTTTGTGACTTCGGTTTATGCAAGCTCAACATGAAAGCGAACGAAAAGACAAACACCTTCTGCGGGACGCCTGAATACCTTGCGCCGGAAATTCTGAGTGGCCAAGGCTATGGTGAGTGGTAATCACTTGCTGAAATCAAGCCCTAGTAGGAATTCTGGTTGACAGATAAGACAATTGACTGGTGGACCCTCGGTGTGCTTTTATACGAGATGCTTGCGGGACTGCCTCCCTTCTATGATGGTGCGATTTTCTCAGTCAGCGACACAGAAATTTATTCTCACTACCATTATTAGAGCACACTGATACCATGTATCACAAGATTCTCAACGATCCACTGCAGTTCGGTCCTGAGTTCACCAATGAGGCGCGAAGCATCCTAACTGGTCTTTTGACACGTGACCCCAGCCGACGTCTCGGTGTCAAAGGAGCAGAAGAAATCAAACGTCACCCCTTCTTCCATAAGCACATCGACTTTAAAAAGCTGTCTGAGAAAAAGATTCAACCACCTTTCAAACCGAGCGTAGCGAGCCCCGTGGTATGTGCCAGCCTATGTCTGGACACTCGACCCAGCCCTAATAACTGATTCCAGGATGTGTCCAACTTCGACACTGTCTTCACGGAGGAAGCCCCTGTAGATAGCTATGTTGAGGACTCTAACCTCTCTTCTACTGTGCAAGCCCAATTTTCAGGTATCCATCCCGTTCTCATCGCCAAAGCATGCCTCACTCACTTCAAAACAGGATTTTCTTATAATGGAACCAACCTGCCTACCAGCCCTGCCTAAGTTGCAGTTTACTCATCGCCTTATAATTGCACTTTGATTTAATCCCTTCCCACTCACATACCCAGCCCTTTGCTTGTACTTCATAATCGTTCGTCTACTGGCTTCGTATTCTTGCACTAACCAATTTGCTCGTGTGTATGATATATCAGGTTTAAGCGGTTCATCGACCATCGGTTGTTTCTTATCCCTTTTCAAGTACGATTGTCTCAGGATTGCCTCTAGGTTGCACGAAATGACTCAAAGATGCACAATATTGCCCTCGATCTGATGCCCACGGTATCCCACAATGATAAGGGACGCCATCTCGCGTTATCTGGTTTTGGAACAGAGAATTGACATATCTACGTATCTATGTGGGTCGGAGATCTTTAGAGGCTTCTCGGTGATGATGCATGTGCACCAGCTGATGGCTTTCTGGCACTCAAACAAAGGTCGAGGATTCGCGTTCCTAACACCGCGATTGCCGAGATCAGATGGGAAGCGAAAAGCTTAAACATCCGACTGGCGGCACCTTCCGTCCAAAGTTCTGTCTTTATGAACTACTTTACGCCACGAGAGGCTTTGAAGAGGATAATTCTACCTGGCTGCCGCCACAAGTTCAAACCCTGACGGTGCATAGAATGATTCTGTCACAGGCACTATTTGATATCATTCCCATCGGGCATAGAACACCAGGTCCTCCGTCGGCTAGGACAAGAACGTCATTGTCCGGATTAGCGAGCAATGACACCCAGTCACTGATTTACAATTTACGCGCATTCAAAATTTCCATCCTAGTACCATCTGGCGACAGAAACCGCTAAGTGAAGCGCTTGTGTGGGTCTGACATTAGAAATTGAGAGATGATTGACAGTGGTAGCGAGGCACACAGATGAAGAAACTCTAACGCTGACATTTGGGTAGTTCTAGCGAGGTGAGTATGAAAGCACCTTAACATCCTGGCTGATGTAAGGTTATGAACCCTGAGAGATGGGTGCCACTGCACCCCGGAAAAAAACCTCTGCGTCGGGTGATAGCTATGAAACACCGTTCAGCATAGGTTAGCTTGTCGCTCAAAATGCGGTGAGCCGCCAGGCTGGGTTTGAGTACGAGGCAGTTAGCGCTTTAGACCGTCATAGTGATTGACTTCACCACAGCACTTATCCAGTGGCTCGGGCAACAGGATACTATAAGCGAGCCGCGGAGCTAGCGAATAGTAGACAGCTAACTTTGGCCATCACGTCCGAGACAAACGAGGACCCTGTAATGTATCCTCACATAGAATATTTTTCAGGTTAAACTCACTGCAAAGCAATACCGAATTTCCCACACCAATCGAAGCGATATGTTGTAAATAAATACGGGTGTGGGCAATTTCTGCCTTACAACGGAAGAAATCATCGCTGTGATAACGGAGTATTTGTCCGTTGTCCCTTACCTCACGCCGAACTACACTAACGGCTGGCATCTTTCGCTTCCGAAGTGTTGAGACGAAAACTGTCCATACCCAACAAACACACACTCTCAATGTCCGTTTTCGAAGTGTTCTGACGAAGATCGTCCATACCCAATGTATCCTCACATAGAATAGCCTTCAGGTTAAATTCATTGCAAAGTAATACCGACATTCCCACACCATTCGAAGCGATATGTTGTAAACAAACATACACTCTCAACATAGCCGAGCCCGCAACATACGGGATCCACATTAATGCTCTTGCGATTACTCCATTCGGGCGGTCTGATAGCATCACTCCACCATGATCCAGCTGTTCTGGTGGGTTGTAATTCATCGTCGCCTCGAGAACGAGAGATTCGGACAACTTCGCCATCTTTCGCCTATCATACGAATGATACCCACGACGACAACCATCCCAGCTTCTCCTGCATACGATCATCTGTACCTATAATTAATCTGAAGAGCAGCCCACACGACGTGAAAACCTACAGGCCTTGAAAAGCTCGTTATGGTGCAAGGCGCTCACACTCCTTCTGGCTGTGATATTTCAGCTTGAGGACAAACTTCTAGGGTACAGCATTGCCCTCAAAAATGTGGATCAAGGCGGACTGTTCGGGGTATGATTCCACCGGGCTACGACGTGGAGTCTTGTACTGGTGAGTCAATTTAGGCGCATTGGCGACCCCCTGCTGGAGATCCAGAATCTAGAGTGCAACGCCTATCGCTTCCGCACCTTGTGGACAAAACGTCAATCTTTGCATTCGCGCTTTAGGTACCCCATCGAACTTCCGCATCTTGCGATATCAACTTAACATTCACCCACCTAGCCCGTCCATGCTCACAGCGGAGGTCTTATAAATACGACGAAAAAAGTCTCGAATCTTCACCACCACCACTGTTCTGTCCTCCCCAGATAGCAATGGCGACCACGGCACCTTCCTCACTCGAGAAGCCCAACGCCCATGACCTGCTGGTCAAGGAGCTTGCAAAGGAGGTTACCATTCCGGAAACCCCGGTCACAGGTGCAGATGCGAGCTCTGTCGCGTCCTCCCTCGAGAAGGAGGAAGACATTCTGGCCGGATTCCAGGACGACGTTCTCCCTGAAAAAGAGAATGGCAAGAAAGTCAGGTTTCTGCGCCATCAAGTCTTCACCTTGTATCGCAAGCTATTCAGTGTCGTCTTTTTGACGAACCTTGGCATCTTCATCTGGTATCTGGCTCGAGGAACCAATGCTCTGGAGGTGGCTGGTGTCACGATAGCCAACCTCTTCGTCTCAATCCTCCACCGCCAGGACTATGTGATTAACGCTTACTACTGGCTCTTCACGCGGGTACCTCTCTCGTAAGTTTTCGTCTGCTCAGCCCCAAATATGACGTAGCTCAGTCTGGTCCCATAGTGCTCCTTTCTGGGTTCGTGCCGCCGCCGCTCGGGTTTATCATATCGGAGGGCTTCACTCTGGATGTGGTGTCTCCGGCACGATCTGGTTTATTCTGTTTGCCGGTCAAGCTACAAAGGAACTTGCCAGACATGAGGGAGTAAGTCTTGGTGTCTACAGTTTTAGGAATAACGTCTCATCTAGTGTTCTCTAGACCATCTCAGTCCCCACATTGGTGATAACTTACTGCACCATGGCTCTCCTCATTGGCATCCTCGCTTTTGCCCACCCAGAGTTGCGCCTCAAGTTCCACAACAGCTTCGAGATGACTCACCGTTTCATGGGATGGACAGCAGTTGGTCTCGTCTGGGCTTTGGTATGTATACAGTTTGCATATGTTCCCAGATTGACTAATCGGCTTTCTAGATCGTCCTTCTTCTGAACGACTACAGGGCTCCTGATGTTCCCCTTGGCAAAGCCCTAATTCATAGCCCTTACTTCTGGCTCATCGCTATTTTCACTCGTGAGTTTTTTTATTTGTCTTTCGCTCGGCAATGATAGACAGACTTGCTTCAGTTTCCATTGCTCTTCCCTGGATGCGCCTCCGAAAGTACAAGATCCAGAGCGAGGTTCTTTCCAACCATTGCGTCCGTATCTACTTCAACTATGGTAAGTTGGCCAATCCCCAGCAGGTGCAAACAAATATTGAAGATTTCACTAGCGACCCCTCCTCCCGGAAGCTTTGCTCGTGTCTCGACTGCGCCCTTGACCGAATGGCACAGCTTCGCTACTATTGCCGTACCCGAAAAGAAGGGATACTCCATGATCATTAGTCGCGCCGGTGACTGGACGAGCAAGGTCATCGAGAATCCCCCTTCTGAGATCTGGGTTCGTGGTATTCCCACATGGGGTATGATGAGCGTCGCTGGCCTCTTCCGCAAAGTCCTCTTCGTCGCCACAGGCTCTGGTATCGCCCCCATTTGCCCATGGCTCTTCTCGATCAAAGTTCCGTTCCGCCTCCTCTGGACCTCCCCCAACGTCCGTCAGACATTTGGTGATAAATTAGTTGACGCCATTTTCGAAGCCTCTCCTGATTCTATCATCTATGGTGCGTTTTTCTGATATATCATTGGTTATGCGATCCGTTGACTTTCCTTCTCAGATACTCGCATTCATGGCAAGCCCGATATGGTGAAACTTGTCTATCGTGTCGCCAAGGAGTTCCAGCCCGAGGCAATCTGTGTTATCTCCAACGAGAAATTGACCAGGAAGATTGTATACGGTATGGTCAGCCGAGGTATTCCCGCTTTTGGTCCTATTTGGGATTCGTAAGGAAGCTTTAGAACGAGAAAAATCGACGACCCTGATAATCGGGTACTTTCAATCAACTTCATCTCCTAGCATTATCTTAGAATAACGATTTGTCTTTTATCCTGTTTTGTTCACGTTCCCTTTTTTACCTGTACTTATGTTAAATACGTTAAATGTATAATGATCTTAGTCAGCATTCTGATGAATTGCCCCACACGAAACACTCCTCAACTCCTGCCCTCAATATGGCCACCACCAGTCATACGATATACTCACGTTATGACCCAGAGAAGGACAAGGAGAGGTTGCAACGAGAAACTGGGCAGATTCCCGACATCGATGGATCCGAGGAACCCGATTCTGAAACGCTATGGAGAGAGGCAACTTCTGCACAGTTCCTACGTGCTCAGCGACCTCCACCAACGTTCGTACCTGCCACTATCTCTTATGAATTGGGCAGTATTAGTGAACCAGGTCCATCCAAACCAAAGGTCGCACGCGAAAACCCACTTGGAAATACCCTATCATCGTGGTATCGTTCTCTAACCGCTATCAACGGTACTAGTCCTTCAACACATCAACCTCGACCTTCATCCGCCCCAATTCCGACGACATCTTCCTCTGCCCCTCTGGGCGAGGCCAACGACTTACAAACTGCCGCTTCACCTCGGCGGACGAAGGACAAGAAGGACAAGAATAACTGGTTTGTTCAGAAAGTCCTGCGATCGGAACCTCCGAGTACGCCCTCCACGCCTCCCCCTACTCTCGCGGATATCCTTGCTCGTGAACCTCCGCCACTGCCTTCAGAACCCAAATATATTCCTCCTGTCTGGATAGAGATTGGTCCATCGAACAAGGGATTCACGATGCTGCAGAAAAGTGGCTGGAACGAGGGGGAAGCACTCGGTGCCGGTGCCCGACGGAGATCAGTCCAAGAATCAGCATCATCTATCAGCATTGATGTAGCGCCACTCACTAATAAGGGGAAACAGAAGGCTTTGATGGGGGAGATGGCCGAACATCGAGCTTCACGGATGGTAAAGCAGGAGCCACACGACGATGATTTTGGTGACATCAAAAAGGAAGTCGATCTCATCGACCTCACATTGTCGGACTCGGACTCGGAAGCTTCTGAAGAGGAGGCCGAAGATGGCAAAGCGGAGGAACCTCTTGAAACGCATCAGAAAACGGAGGTTGCAACTTTAGAAGTCTCAGAGGACATCTCGACATATGGGCATAAGGCCCTTCTGACACCGATAGCGACGGTGTTAAAGTTGGATCGGTTGGGTATTGGTCTCAAGGCGAAAACAGAGGGACCGTACAAAGCATCTGTCAAACGCGTCACTCATAATGCAGCGGCATTGGCTGCGCATAGGAGGGCCGCGGAGGAGGCTCGGAGACGGAGGGAAAAGTTTGGTCGTGGTCGTAGGGGATACGAGCGACAGAAGCGGAGAGAAGAGGATCAGCGCAAGAATTTGCTAGCATACATGAATACTTAGAAGGGACTGAGAGATCACATGAAGATGCACACTTTGGAACACGACTGTTGGATTACTGTGCGTGGTTGACGCAAATGGTATCTATGATACAGTATTCTTCTCCTTCCGTGATAACGTTATCAAGTAAATAGCAAATCGCGAGATGAAAAGTATGGTGAATATCGGTCGTCAATCTAGAAGGGTCCCCCTGACATAGTCTGTTCGTAACAGTCATGAAAAAGGGGGCGAGCGGAACACCGAAGCGCGGTGTCACGACAAGACATTCTCGCCCCATACACCCTTGGCAGACTCGCATTTGACTTCGGCCACGTACATCTTCAGCCATTGAACCATCTCCCAACTAATCTGACTGCATCGTGTGACATCGATGGAACGCAACCTCTGTGGTGGCAAAACTCCGGAGTGATGGGAATAATGGGCTTTGGCACGGGCTTGGGCAGCCGCTACCTCTGAAGCGGAGGTGGAGAAAGAAGCGGCTGAAGTGTGATATCGTGTGAATCCATGAGGGCTGGGGGGAAGGCGGGCTTCGACGAAAGTTCGGAGAGAGTCCCAATCGAGACTTGTGCACCCATCGATACTGAGTTCCTCGAGGCGAGGGCAAATCCATGGTTGGGAGGATGACATTGCCTGTCGAATGAAGTTCATATCGTTACGGCCCTTTGTCAGAAGTGGAAAAGCTCACCTTCAGGAAGTACGATGAGACATCTTCCACGTCAACCACTTCCAGAGTCGTCAGTGAGGATAACCTGCGTAACAGGTTGATAAGGGACATCTCGTTGAAGAAGCAAGATTCGATGCGGAGATATTTCAGCGAGATCTTGGTCAGAGCCTGCGTGTACAAACACTGGATTATCGGGCTAATGCTTTGCAGATAACATAATTCGAGATGTTCCAATTTGGGGAAGGCGATCTGGGATACAATTTGCCTTGCGAGAGCATTGCCGGTATAATAAAATGACGCTTTCGTGAGCCGTGGGAGTTGAATAACCCTACCAGTGGAAGGCCCAGTTTCCGTAGAGTCGCTAGCGGACCCGCAAGGGTAGGAATCCACATCGGAGATGTTCCGAAGAGCAAGTTCTTCTAGCTCGGGACATTGGCGCAAGACAGCAATCAAAGTTGATGGCGAAGGCGTCGAGCCATTGAAGTAGCCACCGAGTTTGAGAACGCGGAGTCCTTTTAATAATCGCAAATCCCAACCGAAATTGAATGAGGTGAACGAGCACGATCGCAAGCGCGGGGTATTGCCGATGAAGAGAGGAGCCGTAGGAGTCGCTTGGTGATCTTCTTGTATTGAGTGATAGATATGGACAGAGAGCGTTTCCAGGAGCGGCGCGTCATCCTTCCATTGAAGGAGAGCTGCGTGTACCTGAGAGCGGTTCGGAACGCTCAAGGAAAACGATCTGGTGCGCCATAATGCAGGCCGGAAAAGATCCATCGCAAGCATCACTTGTTCGCTGACACTATACGGATAGTCCATCCGAGGGGCAAAGTTGACAGTGATATCAAGGGGACACGACTTGGAACGCTCCAGTCGTCTACGTGCCTTTTCAACGGGATCATGGGGACTGACAGTGATCTTTGCCCATAGGACCGGTGTATTCAATGCCACTTCAGCCCAATACCGGCTATAGCCTGAATCAGCATGAACACGGATTCTGGCGTATACCATTGACGCACCAGACAAGCATCAGAGTCGGGACCATAATAGGATCCTCGTCACCCATCCCCAACACACCCATTATGAAGATAGACGACAAGAGTTCGCTCGGCAAACGGATCACGGGAGACTGGAGACGAACCTCCTGCTCCAGTTGTGCCCTCAAGGCTTGGCGCTGAGACATCAACTCCGCCATCTGAGTGTCCAAGCTGTTGATTGCTTCCCGGAGAGAGGAAATCTTCCCCTGGGGCATAGGCTGAGGGACATATGGGTCATCGTTCCTGGTATTGAGAAAATTCCGTTGGAAATTTCGGAATGAATTGTAGGACCCAGAAGTAGACGAAGGGAAATTGCTGAAGGGATCGCCAGCGGGGACAGGAGACATGGGGGACAGGAAGGGGATGAATGGGTATGCGAGGGAGCGCCTTAAACACTGGGAAGGAGGCGCTGTGTGGACACAGGATTAGCAAGGCCAGGAGGCCGGATGGACCTGAGAGGGATTTGTAACCAGAGTCAGCAATGTGGCAGCGTGGGCGGACAGGGCATACCTCGTTAGCAACGACGGCTAAGTAGGGGAGGAGCGGGAGTGGGGAGAGGAGGGGTTATAAACATATTGAGATTGGGAGCTGATAAAGGAGATGCAGTGCTTGTGTTCGGTGTAAGCACGAGGCGCAAGGCATGTAGATGTTTTACCAGCAAGTGGAACAGGGATCCAGAAAAACTTGATGGGTGACCTGCAACGTGGGATGTTGTAATGAACATCTCTGCCACGAGGAATGCAACGAGGCAAATTCCTGCGCAATCCCCGATTGTTTGGCCACACCGCTGCCTCGCCTCCACTCTTTTGGGCCACAACCGCCTATTCCAGCCACGCACAAAACCGGTCTTCTAGCATTCGTTCTAATACTCCGATACACTCGTCTACTCTACAATTCCTCCGACCCCCCTGCCGAGTCTCCCATCCTGCGCCCGGTAATAAACAAACTGGCAAAGTACCTGGGTGTCCCAAAAGGGATGTGGGGTTAACAGCAGCATCCCCGGCTCGGTTTAGCCACTTACAAATATATCCAAGAACACGATCAACGAGCTCCCTGTTAACACCATTAGCACTGACCATCAGCTCCCCCCTCGCAATCTTACCTGCCAGCCAGCTTGCGTTAATGAGTAGATACTCCCACTCTGTGCTCTTGGCGAGAATGGACGAGGTGTATGTGATGTTCCCGCACATCGCAAAGAAGAAAAGGGCAGGTGACAAACCCTCACACCTGGTCGTAAAGTTTTTTACTTGGCAAGGAATATTACTTTTTTCCAGAACAACGCGATGCAAAGTCATGATGCTTACTGATTTGCGGAATGCGTGCACCGATCTGCCCCAAAACACAAGCGCCATTCAGCCTAGTCGGTGGTCAGAGACAGAAATGTACGTACAAAGAGCACAGCACTCGACCACCCTAATAGTTGACTTTTCCACCAATCTTTGCTGGGTATGTCGGGCTTTGGAGCTTCTTGCTGTTCATCGCCTGTGATCCACCACGCCGTGGTTCCAACAATGCAAACAAAAACAAGAGCAGCCGTATAGCGAACTATCAAGGACCTAGCACTAAGGTGTTTACTCTCGTCTTGTTCCCCACCAGGTAGTAATGGTGCCCTTTCGTCATCTTCCACTGGTTTTGACTTGAAAGGCGGCAGACCACGTTTCCAGCGGTAGTAGTAGATCTGGCAAAGCAGTGTGATATCACACAGAGAATACTACGATCTTTGTCTAAGTATTAAATCGGCACTGGAATAAAATGGGAACTTACGTAGCACGCAAGAATGATAATTGTTGGAAGTAAACCAGCAATCGCTGCGCCAGTGAGGTTGCACAGATCGCCGGCCAGCCATATCAGTACAAACGACACACTAAGACCCTCTCCAGATTGCAATGCGTAGTTCTCGTAGATTTGAGGGGAGTAGACCACGATCCTGTAGACTTAATGAATATCGGTGTGAGCTAGTATGACCTGTCGGACTTACCAACAGGCGATTGATATCCAGCCAAACTAACAATCAGCAGCCGTTGGGATTGTGTAGATCAATAACATGGTTGAAACTTGATACAAATGAGAAGTTTGCTCACGATACTACTCAGGCTGTCGTTGGTGGTCATGGTACTCGTGGACGGTGGAATCCTACACCGGGCAAACGGGGGTATGAGTGGGCAAAAACTGCTTGTGACTTTGGGTTTCGTGACTCCAAAAGGTTGTCACATGGCATTGATGCATGTCCCCCAGCTCTTTTAAATATATAGACCAAGATTTTCGTCGAAGATAGAGCATCGAGAAGTCGGAGGTGAGGTTTGCACTTTACAGCAGTATCTTAGTTACATGCTTCATCTCGAGCTGGGTCGATTCGTACTGGTGCCTGATGGCCCACCTATTTTGGAAAGGTGACAATGCGTGACCATGAGATGCCGTGTCACGTAGGTGCTCGCGTCGGTCCAGCCGTTTGTCGCAAAATCCACCATGGATGGTCAGGAAGCTTTCAGAAGATTGGCAAGGCAAATTCGAACCGTCGGCGGCGGTCCCGGGGGCGGTCCTGGGAAGGGTCTCTTTGCCGGAAGCGGCCTCCTAGTTGCCCTCGTCGCGGGCGGTTTTGCTCTGAATGCGAGTTTGTTCAATGGTATGTCTTCAGTTGTTCGGTAATGCAGTTGAAGGTCCTAACGCTTTCTAGTTGACGGTGGTCATCGCGCGATTAAATACAGTCGGTCAGTCTATTCACCTTTGCATACTCTGTCCTCCCTAATCTGCTTGGTTAGTATACACGGTGTGAAGGATGAGGTTTATAACGAAGGTACCCACCTAGTGGTATGTACTCTGACTTTGTGTGCTGCTTTATGTTAGGAAATTGGCTGCTAGGTGCCTTGGTTTGAGACACCCATTATTTTCGACATTCGCGCTAAGCCACGGAGCATTGCCAGCCTTACTGGAACAAAAGGTCAATAATCCAGTCTCTTTCCTATCGCGTGCTCATGGAGTATAGACCTTCAAATGGTCAACATCACTTGCCGTGTTCTCTCTAGGCCTTCCCCTAACAACCTCCCCGTAATTTACCGTGAACTCGGCCAAGACTATGATGAAAGAGTCCTACCTTCCATCGTCAATGAAGTTCTAAAGAGTGTCGTGGCGCAGTTCAATGCCAGCCAGTTGATCACTCAACGTGAACACGTACGTCGTCTTGCATCCCGGCGGGCTTGTCTCTGAACGTTCTCCAGGTGTCTCGTTTAGTCCGTGAAAACCTAACACAACGAGCCCTCCGCTTTAACCTCGTGCTTGACGATGTCTCAATCACACATGTCGCATTTTCTCCCGAATTCACCCACGCTGTTGAAGCCAAGCAGGTCGGTTGATCATCCGAGTTCAGAAGAAACAGGTTTGACGTCTCTCAGGTTGCCCAACAAACCGCACTTCGTGCTGCTTTCCTGGTTGACCAAGCCATTCAGGAGAAACAGGTGTGTCCATGAATATTCAAAATCAGTCTTTGTTTGCGAAATGACGCACTCATTCTTCGTAGTCTATTATCGTCCGCGCACAGGGTGAGGCCCAGGCGGCAGAACTCGTTGGAGAATCATTGCGCAAGAACAAGGGCTTCCTTGAGCTCCGTCGACTTGAGGCAGCGAGGGATATTGCTGCGCAACTAGCAGCGTCAGGAAACAAGGTTATGCTCGATTCCCAGAGTTTGCTCCTTAATGGCAAGTTTGTTCCGCCCGGTCCCCATTCAAATTCAAAACTAATCAATTCTGGCTTTTCACCAGTGGCTGGGAGTGATGCGAAGGAAATTCTCAAAGTTCCTAAATAGTGTTGCCGAAACAATCACACACATATTTCCTTGTCTCCTCTGTCGCGTGGTATAATAACTTGAATCCTCCGATCCGTTCTCTGTCAACAAAGGTTTGTTATCGGGTCCTTGGTCGCCCTAGAAGTCTTCACGTGATCGCGACCCTCAACGCGGAAGTGAACAAGAATCAAATTACGTTTCGCGTTAGACTTTTATCAGTTCATTCTCTCACGTCTTACGATAAAACATGCCTCCCAAGAGGCAATTAAGCACAGCTAGCTCTGGTATAAGGGGTGATGACAGCACCTCTGAAGACGAAGCTCCAAATGTAAAGAGAGTCCGGTGGAATTCTGCACCGACCAGCGGGGATAGTGCCAGTGAAAGTGAAGAGTCCGAAAATGATCACAGCAAGGTTTGTTCCTGGCATTCTAGAAGTAATAGACACTAAAAGCCTCAGGTGTCCATGGCTATCTCTTGTTCATAGTATGATTTCCTAGCAATCTACTTTACTGGATACATGCTGATTTACGACGCTTCAAAGTGGTCGTGTCGGTGCGGCCTACTTCCACCCCATCAATTGCGTCTTGTATCTTCTGGAGGACACACAAGAGTCGCACCACTTTGACCTCACCACTATGCGTGCGCTTCCATCTCATATATGGGTCAATATATGCACTCATTCGGCATAAGTTCTGGAACAATCTTCACCTGATATCATTATGACAAGCTCCAAGTCAGACGACCATTTTATTGATACCGTGCGCGATTATTGTACGTCTTTCTGCTGCCGAGCATGTGCATATGCTCATAATCAACAGCGGATACGACCAACGCAACTTTTCAAATTCGGCCTCACAAAGAGTTTAATGCTACAAATGGAAAAGACCGTTTGCTATACCTCAATCGTCTTGCAGATCTCCCGGTTGACGAACACGTATCTCTCATTGATTCAAACCCTGCAGTTGCAGGCGCAAGTGTGTCGCGTAGTGCATATGACTTTATGCGCAAAAGACATGGCGAAATAGGGGACCCGACCATAAAGCGATGGAATGCGTCCATCAGGTTGTCTAATTTTGCGTGTACCGAGAACTCGCCGCTCTGTGTGCGTAATGGGCTTTTCGGTAATGCGAGTGCTGACACATAAGTAGATGTCGTCCGCTGGTGCCCTCATTGATTACCTCGTAAGGGAGCAAGCGATGAGCGATCTCGACGATGAGGGCATTCAGGGGTTGGAAATTCGAGATATTGAGATTCTTACGTTGTCAGTTCGCTTTAGACCACGCTTTCTTGGCACTGATACTAAATCATCCGACATGCAGAAACGAGGTCATGCACATAAACACGGACGCCCTTCTGTAAGGCGCGATTCATGTCGTATATATCTAAACCTCATTGCCCAAAGATCTTTGCAGGTTTTCGAAAATGAAAACCACGCCTCAGTTCATTCCGAGAAATTCAAGGAGGGTCTGTCCCTCTATGGTGAGCGGCGTTCCTCATGCCTATGTCTTTATTGAGACCCCATTCTTCAGGAACCCTCAATTATACCAAAACGGCGTTGGGGCGGTCTCTTCTCTATTCCTGGCTTCTTCGTCCTTCGCTCTCTCTCACCGTCATCAAGTCTCGACATGAAGCAGTGGCGTGCTTCTCCACGTCCGAAAACCTGATTCCTGCCAGTACCATGCACAACCACCTGAAGGGGATTAAGAATGTGCCCCGAATTCTCACCGTCATGAGAGCTGGTAAGATCAAACTTTCGGACTGGCAGGCACTCGCGAAAGTGGGTTCACTCTTTTCTTGGGGGAGTTGAGACCCAATTATGACTGTCATTCAAGCTTTCTGTTCACATTGTCATGTTGTGCGATACGATAACGAAGCTCCACGGTGGAAACGAGATCGATGTGGTCAAACGGGTATGTTCTCGTCAGAAACTAGAGATGGGATTCTCCCGAGTGTCTGATGTACTGCTGTTTTAGCTCTTGGCTGCAGTTGATATTCACACTCTTAAAGAAATGGGGATCCGAGTAAATGATACCGTCCGCAGGATTTCACAGGTTCTTGACGAACTACAATATCTCATCTGGTCCCCTAGATTGATTGGGAAGAATCCGCACTTGCCGAGAGGGTATGCGTTCGGCCAGGCATTGACGAAGAACTGGACAACAAAAAGCATGCGTATCACGGCATCGACTCTATTTTGGTGCGAGCGCGTGGATCTTTTATTGTCCAAGCCCCTCACTTAGAATTCCTAGTCGAACGTCGCCCACCAAATCTCGCAAAAAGTTCCAACAAGCTTCACAACCACACTCAATGTCGTCTATTTTCCCCAGCTAGGTTCAGGTTTTCCAACCGGGTGCTTTATGCCCTTACTGATGCAGGAGCGGATTAAGGCTATTTGATATGTATCCCTCTTTTACAAGAATGGGAGACAGAAGCCACACCAGTCCAAGAAGGCTGGACTTTGCAGGTACGACTGAAACTTTGCCGTCCTCGCTTTTACTGGAAAAATGTGTTTAGTTTTCTTCTGAGTGAGTGACCTGATACTATTAACTACGTCTCTTATCGTCCCTAGCGCGCATGCTTACTTCAAGTCCCCGGAGATGCACGGTAAGTTTTCCGGGGTGGGGTTATGTATACCCATTCACCGTTGCTAGACATGGATACCTACATCGGGGACCTTCATTCAGCCATCGTCGATCGGGAAATTGAAATTGTCCAGGGGCTGCTTGAAGAAGTCCTCATACACGACGGGATGATAGGGGACGTTTGTGACATCTGCGCTGAGTTGGATTGCCTGCTATCTTTTGCGGAGGCATCAAAGAACTGCAATTACAAGCAACCAGACATGGTGGACGAAAATGTCATTGAGATTATTGGAGGGCGGTGGGACCTTCCAAGTGTCATCGTAATCGACATATTTAAGCAACCAATCGATTTAGGCACCCGCTACTCGAACAGGTGGTTGATGTGTTTGTACCAAACGACACCAGGATCGTTGGCGGAGCAGGAACTGATTCTCCTTTTCTTGGTGAAGACGGAAAACCGGTGAATAGTATTTCGCTCTGTACAGGAGCTAATGCTTGTGGAAAGGTGATCAGTCTCAATCTATTAGTTCGCATCTCATACATTTCCAGAGCGTCTATTTGAAGCAGGTTTGCCAAGTACCTTGTTATATCCCGGTTTCTCTACCCACCTCTTATAGGTTGCCCTTATCCAGATCATGGCACAGGTGAGCGTACGTCATCTAGAACATCCAGCTTATATTCATGCCTTTGCAGATTGGATGGTACCAGCTTTGATTAGCCTTCATGATCCGAATCTCATTCCGACAGTTTTGTACCTGCAGAATATGCCCGACTCGGTCTTGTTGATAAGAGTAATTTTCATTCCCAACTTTTACGCGAACAACCCACTGATTTATGTTCCCAGTATTTACTCGCGTGTCAACTCGTGAATCGGTCTCGAAAGTGCGGGCAGCCGAAACCTGACTAGGCGTTGTCGTGACCAAGCCCTGGTGCACAGGTTCAATCTGCTTTCATGACAGATCTTAATCAAGTATCCTTGTCGCTCCGAAATTGTACAAGCAGGTCCTTGATTCTTCTTGATGAATTCGGGAAAGGAACGTTATCCACCGGTGAGAGAGGCCAATAGTTCTTAGATCAGTCTCATGATTGACAGTTGCACTTCAGACGGCGCCGGCCTATTCTGTGGAGTTCTTCGGCACCTCTTGAATCGGGGTGCCAATTGTCCTAAAGTTCTTGTTGCGACACACTTCCACGACGTTTTTACTGAAGCATTATTGAGCCCCCGAGATGTCCCAATCACCTTTTGTCACATGCAAGTTGTGTTCTGTACCGACGAAGTCAACCCTCTGGAGCGCGACACACCCATGGTCACTCCTCAGCAGGACGGCATTAAGTCAGGCTCGGGAGAGAGAATTACCTATCTTTACAGAGTGGCTGAAGGATTGTCTTTGGACTCTCATGCTGGAAAATGTGCAGTTCTCTGTGGACTTCCCTCTCGCCTCGTCCACAGAGCAAAATATGTCAGGTGCAGTATTAAAAGCATGTCTTCTCAGGCTGTGATCCTTATTGCTTCTAGCAACTTGATTTCTCAGCACGAGCTAAACCAACTCCTTGACGAGGAGATGGGTGAGAAAGAACAAAGTGAGTTGAAAGCAGCCGAAGACATTTGTCGCAAGTTCCTTGCATGGCAGCTGGATGGACGGGATGGAAAGAGTACCAAGGACAAACTAGCCGAGATTCTAGGTAGATAATTAGATCAAGGGCTGGGTAATGTATAACGCTCTGTGATTCTATCAACCAATAAAAAGTCCCCTTCTATTTCCCTTTGTGGATCTCGACTCCAGATCGTGCGCCCAACGCTAGCGTGACCATATGAACTTAGAATCGGAGCCTACGGAGATGCTTGAACTACCCACCTTCTTTAATTCCTCCATACATTACAAACTGCGTCGAAATGAGACCCGCAGTCATGATCATCCGCGGACCAAGTCCAGCGAATAAGCCCTTAACCCCTGCTTCGTTCAGGATCTCGATTAGATGACGAGATATAGAACGTTTGGGGCCGTGTCCTTTGTTGATTTTGCTGAGCAGAGTGTCCGCAGGCTAAGGTCTCAAGGCATGAATATACGGGGGTTCAATGAAACGAAAGCCGACGATACCTGGCTGAGCAGAGCTGCGGCGAACCCAGACATGATTCCACTCCCCATGTCAATGCAGAACCTTGAGCTTGCAGTCAAAGACTTTCTCCTTTTTTCGGTCATATTCCGGTATACAAGTTCGTGACAAAGTTCATTCACAGTGAATTGACCAATGGCAAAAGGTATCTGCCTATGGGGAAGATCAAGAAAGCTGCAGAGGTGAAAGGGTGAAGAACCTTACTTGAAGAGGATAGGCACAAAGCCTGCATACATTTCTCGGAGACCTCCTTCGCGAGTCAGACGCGCAAATCCACTGACGAGACCCGTTGCGTAGCCCTTTTGTGACACGAGACGGATTCTCGTTGCTTCAAGCGGCGTGAGCAATATATCCGCAAAGAACCTGTTCAGGTGTTAACATGGAAATGCACTAAACTATTTCGTCAAGCTCACTCCGCGACGCTGGCGGCACCCAAGTAAATCGCCGTGCGATATCTAATAGCGGTTTCTTGGTCCCCAGCTATAAGTGCAAACTGCCTCTTCCAACATTCATAGCCCGCGAACTTCGCACCGCCCTGAGCAAGGTACCCAACGGCCGTAGGACCGAACCCTGTTAATAATGTTCGTGGGCCCTCAGTAGAGATGATATGTCGTGTCCCGGAGATTAGTGAGTGTGATTTAAACGAGGGATCCACCTGGATACGAGTCTTCACGACATCTATGGCTGTCAGGAGATAACACACATTTAGGGGCGTGGATTAGAGGAGTACGAGGGGCAGACTTACGCGTGACAGCTGCGTGGCTTAACCTGAACTTCGATCGTCAGCTTGAAGTCCTCGAGGATCTAGAATAGGACAACGCACATAGCACCTAGCCCCCCAGCAGCAAAGAAGGATCCATAGTCAGAGAGGGTGAAGTTTGGAAGCACGAGCAACTGGGGAGATGATTTATCGCGGTCCATGTCTGTTGCCGGCCTGCAAAACACTTGCTGGTATAATACGGTTTGTAACTGTTAGCTCCCAGAAGCCACCGCAGATGACTTTAAATACAAAGGGCCCTAGGCTCGCCCTTCGTGTTTCGGTGATATCGACGTCTACAGGAGTTATGGTGCTCACACACCAATAATACACTGTTCTATGAAAAGCACGATAGCTTATGAACCCCATGACGTCATGCCATGATAACGGTGTGCCAGTGAACCGTGGTGTCCCCTAGCAGTCACACGCCAGCGGTGGAACTTATATATGGGATCTTAATGTCAGCGCGCTAACAGCAAGAGCAGTACAGAAGGGGTGAACGGCATACATCGTCGTGTTTAAAGTAATATCGAATCATATCCGTTCTCTCTGGAGACTTGTCCTGAATCCCGTTTTCAGTTTCATTTCCAACGCATGGTGTACACACGCAGGCAATGAGTCCAGAAAGCAAGGAATTGACGGACCCTCTCAACGATACTCCCCACATCTCTCCCACCCTAACTGGGCACCCCAGCACCTCCACATCCTTTGGATGACTTCCAACTTGGCATCACGTCCCAAATCTGGATCCTCCAAATCATCGAGGTCCTCGAGGAACCCATCTCGCAACCTCGAGTTGGACGGAAGATAATCAGCAGCATAGGAGCGCAAGCGGGCGAGGGAGAGGAGTAGAAGACCTGAGGGTAAGGGTGCGACTTGTTGATTGTTGGCGGGTTGAGTGGCTAGGAGACGTTCAATGCGCCTATGTGTTCTTCATTAGGTTTTCTAAGACAAAGCAACAGGGGGACAACACACCGCATAACGTCCCAAACAGCTCTTCTTTTGTGGAGACCACCGTATCGTCCTCTTCCCCTTCCTCCCGTCCATACGCGGGTGATGGCACCACCGGCAAGATATACGATTGCCAATGCTGGGGCAACACCGACGAACGCAAATGTCAGCTCCTGTGACTTGAGTAGGCGATCGATACCAGTCAAAGCTTGGTCAATATCGACCTAAGAACTATAAGTTACCGGCGGAAACAGAAGGAAAAGGACAGATACCTTTGCTTTTTGCACTTGAATGAAAACATTTCGCAAGAGTGTTCCAGCAATAGCACTCTTTAGAGGCTTGCGGATATCTTCTTCATAGACTTGCATGATTGGCGTCATGTCACCCAAGCGAATCTGTCTCGACAGAGCAGCAAGCTGCTCGTCATTGTATTTCAGTTCATCCCTGGCCAGAGAAAGCGTCATACGCTCCAAACTCTAAAGGATGCGAATCGATTTAAAATGTCAATATCAAGAACGTGGTGGCATACTCACGTCAAGATCGGCAAGAACTCCTTCCCTCCTCACTAAAACCCCCTCCTCGTCACCCGACCCACTCCGCACCGTCTTCAACACATCACGCAAGGGCTCCAACAACCAACCCCTCACAAACCCTTTTAGCGTCTCCATTGCATCCTTTGCAACCTCCTCCAGACTCGCTCTCGAGGCATACAATGACCTACACGCAAGCAACGCAAGCGGCGGGAGTAACACAATCTTCGGCCAAACGAGAACCAAGGTACTCGGTCTCATCAACCCATTAGCTGTCAACATCTGCTTATGGGATTGAACCAACGTTGGCAGCGTCTCATGGGACAAGTGTGCTAAAGCCTGGATTGGCGAGCCATAATTCATGTCAGCATCGACGGCAGCCTTTCGGTCAAGGATTTCGACGAAGCGTTGGATCTTAGGAAGGAATTGGGTTGTGCCGGAGTAAGAGTATTCGGGATTGGTGAGGATTTCGGACAGGGTGTTGCGTATTTGAGAGAGCTGACCGAGTATTTCAGCGCGTTCGTTGCGGATATTTTCGAGTTCGCGCCTGTTGGAGCGGCATTCTTGGCGGGTTAGTGAAAAGGGGTAGGCGATGTAGTTTGTGATTAGTGTGAAGTAGTAAGATAGTGTTCGTGTGATTTTTTCGGTGAATGAGATACTTGGAGAGAAGGCCATGGGTGGGTGGTGTAAAAGGGCAGTAACCGTCAACGAAGTTTTGGACAAGTGAGGGAAGAATGCGGTGGTTAGGAAGCTGGGTCGGAATGGCGAAGTGGGAGATGTCGGGAAGAGTCTGGCCAGGGAGGAAGGGGTGAAGGTGGATAAGTTGAGGGGCAAATTTTGGAAGCGGACAGCTGCAACAACAGTCTCAATCACGTTGTAGAGCCGAATTGGTGTGGCTGAAAAGAAAGCATGAGGCGCCCCGAACACGAACAATTGAAGGTATAACATACATTGCAACAAGTACCAAGCAACATTCAGTCTGGAACGCTCAATGTCCCGCCACCATTCGGCTTCCGCCTCAACCTGGGTTGCCTGGGTCAAGTAGATGTCCATCGCCTCCGCGTACAAACCGACGGTGACTTTTCCGATGACAGCGTTTTTCAACGCGCCTTCTTCGGCGTCAGTTCCTTTCGCCAAGGAGCCCTTGTCTTTCGATTCAAGCTGAGAAAGCACAGAAATAGCGTTGTGTATCTGCTGGGCATTGAGTGGTTGGGAGTGAGGGAACGACGCGAGGAGAGTGTGGAGAGCGTGTTTGGCGGCAGAAACCGGTGCACTTGTCCCTCCTGCAGACTCATCCGCTGCCGATTCAGGTACGGCGAATGCCAGAGACGGAGAAGACGCAGTGAGGGGATGCGTGAAGTTGTCAATGAATTGCGAAGGCATGATCGCAGTCTACCGCGTCGTTCAGGATGAGCAGAAGATTATCAATCTATTGAAGCATTCAGACTGCCCACCCCAGTCATTAGTCCTGTGGCGAACAAGCACCCACAAGAATAGACACTCACATGTCACTAATGTCAAGATGGTGGTCAAGGACAAGAATATCACGTCATAGTCGGGTCAAGGTGTAAATGTGACCATTTTGTCTATGATATCTCCGAGCACGTATATAAGGACATCCGGAAGGGAATCTATCCATCCACGGATCATACACGACAATTGTCAAGGTTGAAAATTAGGATATCCTCAGCACCAACCCTCGCCAGATCATCCATAACATTCGCCACTATCTTCTTCTCTACCATGACACTCACCGCCACCCAATCTTCTTCTTCCAAGCGACTGATGGTAGGCGCGCGCCTTCCTGGTGTTACCTTCTCCGCAGCAGCCAGGTTGTCCCTATGGATATTATACTGGCACACAACATATTTGCTGGCGGCGATGACTCCAGCAATGCGTTTCGTGATGACGTTGATGATATCGTCGTGGTGAAGGCTTTTAGGTTTATTCGACTTGATGAGAACGGCTTCTGTGTTGAGAACTGTATCTATGGCGTGCAAACCAGCAGCACGCATAGTCTCCCCGGATTCTGGAAGACAGTATGAGCCCCGTACCCCAACTTACACGCCAATCCGTTACCCACCAACAAGGTCGACTACATGCAAGTCGGATTCATAAGGACTCTGTGCACCCGGACCGTAGAGACTTTTGACTTACCAATGCCATCAGCCAAACCAAGGGCACAGGCGGCTTCAACACTTCCTCCAACATACTCAATCCTGGTTCGCTGGTCGCCAACTAGTTGTAAACGATCATCTAACTTCCTAAAATACTCCCCCGCAAGTACTTCAAAGCTGGTGACAACGCGCTTTCCAGCGAGGTCTTCTATCGTCTTGATTGGACCTGCCTCAGGTACCTGGACTTGCAGTGCACACTTGCCGAACCCGAGTCGCAATTCCTCCGTAACAAAGTTTTCCATCCGGGCCTCAAGAATAACATCATGCCCGGCGATTCCAAGGTCGACATTTCCCTTGCCAACGAAAGAGGGTATGTCAGCAGCGGGAAGAAAGACACTAACATAGGAGGTCAGAGTATGTGACGTTTCTTTAGATTTTGACATACAGAGCGATATTGTGGTTTCGTGCTACACAGACGTCGAGGCGGTTGGGCCTGTGGAATTGGATATCGGCACCTGAGGATTTCGGTCAAAATAGGCAGATCTTTATGTTGGAACGAGAAAGAATATACCTGCGAGAAGACTGAGGCACTTTTCATGAAGTCGTCCTGCGTGTTATTGATTTTAGGTCACCTGTTGCCATATAGAGCGACGACGAGGGAAGCCCACCCTTCTTCGGGATGGCAAACAGCAAACGTCCGTCCAGTGAATCTGCGTCTAAGAAATTAGTTAAGAATTTGGTAGTGCGGACTTAAAGTGTATCATACTTACTCATTCTGTGCGCAGAGGGGCAAGGATATGGAAGAGATCAAATGTCGAGTCACTGTAGGAAAAGACATGATCAATTTCTCAGATAAGATGCACATTGGTGGCTGTGCAAACACTGCGAAGGCTTGTCCAAACTCTAGCTACCTGTTCACTGCTATGCAACCACTGTATCGCAGACTCGCATTAGAAATCCCCGTCGTTCTTAATTTTTTACCGGCTGGATTCCTTACCCTTTCCCTTAAAGCTTTCAGGGTAAGGTACTAACATCTTTCTGCGGCGTATGTCATGACAGACTCGCTGCGGAACATGCTCATGGGACCTCCTCGTGCTGATCTTTCTGACGGCTGATGAGACCTTCCAGCATTTACCACCTCCACGCATCCGATACTGAAAGCCAATCAAATGCTAGAAGTCCCCGCTCTAGAGCCTTCTGGCAAGTAAGCTCACCCAAAGATACCATGGGTACGGCATTTGTGGCGTATATAACTACCACACGAGGTGAACCCTCCTCGTCACTTCCCAATACCCTATGTCAATCTCCGGATACCCGTCTCACTGGCGCAGGAAATCCCTGCCCCCATACCGCAACCGGGACTCCCAAGTCTCGCCACCAAGCAGCAAACCCTTTGTATCCTATTCCGTACCAGAGTACTCCACCTCTCTTGAATCATCGCTTCCTCCAGACCGCCGACTTGATGAAGGCCTCTGTAACGATCCTTTGGAAACCCTCGAAGCCCCATCTCCTGGCGATTTGGATGATATGGAAGACCCGAAAATCAAGGACTGTGAATTCATTGGTTCATACTGTTGGACGCAAAGAGCTAGCCCTACCATCATTGTGCCAGGTCAGTGGGGGGATCTGTCCCTGCCACGTTACCGAAGTAATACTGACTCTGCCACAGGTTCCCCGCCAGAATGGGTAAACAGACGCCTGCCGTATAACGTCCAGCCTGACATGGGCATTCATTGGATCGACCAAAACAGCTATAGAATGCCTTCGGCGAACCTGTTACCATTGCTAGTTGCCGTTAATCAGAAGCGCAAGGATGAAAGGGCCCCTATGTTTCCCTGGGGCACAGTGGACTTCGTAACAGACCGCAATGGACTTCGAAAGCTCCTGCGATGGATCGCCGGCGGTGAGGTCAAGGAATTCCGTATCGACGCCCAATTGGCTGGACACAAGACGATACTCCTCAGCCGATGGGAAAAGCGCACGCGTGAGCAATTTAGTGGACGCACCTATGGCTTCAATTTCGAGAAGGCTTCCACCACTCCAGCCGCAGGTTGCAGGGAGAGTACTGGACATCATCGCATTGTGACCTATGTAAGTAGTTATGAATTCCACGTGAACAGATTGACTAGATCTCATTTCAGGACTTCAATGGACTGAAGATGGTGGTCAGATTCGAGGTCGACGCTTGTATGCCCCCACCCCGCCAACGTCACCTCAGCAAGGACGAGCCTTCTGTGGACAGCCTTGCGGACCAGATGCAGAATATGAGTCTCACGAGCACTGCCGCTCTATTCAGTTCCAGCACCATGCCAGCGTTAACTATCATCAAGGCCGGCAATTACGTTCCGCAAGCAGCCACAGTAGAACTAGTAACGTGCGTAGAACACCGGAGGGATAGCTTCAATTGGAAAGAAGCGTATCCACAGCTGTTCTTATCCCAGACTGGTCACCACTTCCTGGCTGTTCATTTTCGCGGGCGCTTTACATCTCTGGAGAAGAGGAAGCTCTCATCTCCGGAACTTCAGACTGTTCATAAGGAAATGCAGCCTGAATTGAAGAAGTTGCGAAAGATCCTAGAGATTATACAACGCGTTGTAATAAAGCATGGTAGCAGCGGGAGACTCAGTTTTGTTTGCTCTGATGGTCAATTGGCCGTCTACAAACGCAAGAGTCAGGCGAGTTGCCTTCCCGATGAGGCCATGTCTTGCTTCGAGTTGGAGCGCACATGAATAGGTCGCGTAATAGGAACCTAGTACTCTCGTAAACTCCATTCAGACCTGGTTATCTTCTGCTTTGTATACTCGTATGCTATAGGTAGTATGCACTTTTTGACACGCGTCCGAATCGGAACTTTGCATGGCGGCTGTAGTGGTTCCAGGACGGATTGACTTCGTTCTTTTGATACATTTTCGATCTACCTTGTCTGTACTATGCTTCCTTGGTGGAATCAGGCAACACATGAATTGGACGACAGGCATGCTCTAGGATTTTCGACCATGCTTTGGCCATGAACGTTCTTGAGGGAAATCATGACGAAGATCCACCCTGAATCTCATTAGTCAGTGTCAGAAGTCCACTGTGAGAGGAAGTCATACATAACGATCACCCGTTGGACATCTACGACTCTTCTATCACACTGATCATTACCCTTGAATCCATCTCCATAGGTCCCTCATCGCAGTCGTAAGTAGCTTTGTGCTATTTCTAGGTTTCATTTGCGGTTGATGCCCCCCCCACTCACAGGTTCGGGAGCCCATAAACGCCGCAGAAAAGTTTCGGCATGTTCAGCCTCAACCCACAGATGCAGGGTTTGCGGCCCAGTTCCTACACCACTCAGGAGTCATCGGAGCATGCACCCTGCCAAGCTGAGCTAGCAAAGCACCGTTGTGTCCGATGGAAACCGCAAGCTTCCTCGTTAATCAAGAACTGCTAACCCCGAAATGAGCTCTTCTGCATGGCGGCGGCGTCCTTCAAAAACTATCAATGAGCCCATGGGACCATTCATCCTTCTTTCGCCTCTTTTGCGACCCGATAGCCCAACCCATCTCCAGCAAAATCTCACTCTATGACGGTTACGATGCCCCGCAAGAACCTCACTTTGCCTCTAGAGCTCGTGGAGAATAGCATCGACTTTTTATGTGGCGATCCGAAAGCCCTCAGGGCTGCCTGTCTAGTCTCGACGTCGTGGGTAGCCATCTGTCGCGCACATCTCTTCCGTCGCATCGTTCTCCATTGGTGCGACGATGGTGCCCGGCGTAGCGACTCCCTCCACTCCCTCCTTACCACAGCACCTTCCATTTCCAATTACATCCGCGAACTTTCGATCCACGAAGGTCTTGTCTCCTCCGAACACGCCCAAGTCATATTCTGCTTCGCCCATAGTACATCCCTCCCTAAACTCCTCTATCTCCTACCCCGGCTCCGCCTCTTCGAATTCCGTGCATCCGCTCTAACTCACTGGTGTGAGCTCAACGCGGAGCTTGACCATGCGGTGTTACACCTTGCCGGCTCTCCGACTCTCGAGGAGTTGATCTTAGGGTCCTGGAATTTCTCCTCTCAGCCAAAGTCACTTGAAGCGCTGTTAGCGGCTGCAGCTAAAAATGTGACAGCACTAGCGTTGACGGATATAGTCACCTCTGTCATTCCTGGGGAATCTTCTGTCTCCGTTCAAATCAATGGGGTCAGTGCGTTTCGGTCTTTTTCGGCTCAGGAACAGCGATTGGCGGTAAGGTCGTTGGCTATTAATGACGGGGCGGCTAGTTTGGTGCCGTTTTGTGTGTGCTGGTTTTATACAAGACCGAACGCCATCAAGAGGTTGCAGTTATCATGTACGACAAACCAAACGAGTATTTCAGACCTGCTGAGGCTGTTGGGGGAGTCACTTGAGCATCTTGAACTTGATATTCGCGCTCGTACGTTATGAGCTGAGTTGAGGTTGGGATGTCGTGTTCTAATCAACTTTCAGTGCGCGGGGACGGACCTCTTGATCTCCGATGTAACACGAGACTGCAGAGCCTGCATATACAGACATCGGAACATCCGCTGATGTCGGTCCAGAATAACATTTCCGTTCCATGGATCGTAGACGTCCTGTCCACATTACGCAGCTTCGAGCGCCTAGAACTGCTCTTCATTGGTTTTGGGGTTGATGCAGACCGCCTTCGTCGGCTGTCACAAACAGACGCTGACTATTGGCGTTACCTGGATCAACTATTGTCTCCAAGAACATACCTTCGTCTACACACCGTGCGGATTGGGATCAAATTCCATTGCCACAATGGCTCGGAGTATATCGAGGAGGCACGTCAAAGTCTGTCTAGCCTATTTGATGCGGGAATATTGGATATCTACGCGGAAGCGCGGCAGTTCTGCTGTATCGACTACTGTTGATTATTAGGGCTGCTCTCAGCGTCTCTATGCAGGTGAGTTCCCATTAACCCCGCATTCGTACTAACCTCGTAATCTTCTCGAATATAGGAAGAGTCATCGGTGCCTTTACCTTACTTCCCCGTGCTCCTTTGGTCGGATTCCCGTCGGTCGGAATCAAATGTTTGTGGGGTATTGATACTATTGGGCATTTACTTTAGTGGATGATTAGAATCTGGCACTTGTTATATTTTGCTGGCGCTGTCAATTCAGTTATTGCGAAACGAGCAAATCTAAGTCCTCTCTGTGTCCGCGAAAGACTGCCGTCGTGCCGAGGTCGACTTCTAATGTCTCCGTGACCTAACGCTCAAAATGGCAACTCGATGACCTTTATTGTTGCAAAGGTTCTAGACGACACATTATGGATATATTACGGAGCCCAGATGTTGTGTCTCATTAGTTATGTGCCTTTAGGTTTTCAGCCTCTCGACATGGAGACATGTATAGGCCTGAAATCGCGGGGCTGGATGGCAACCGAGGTGAAGGGACGAGATACAAGCCGATAAAAGGGAACTTAAGAGAACAACTAGGGTATTTACCAGCTTACTTTGCGGGTTTGCACGATCTGTGCCTACTCGTCGGCAAGCCATTTTGAAGAGGCAAGAAATCGCGTGAGACGATTTCTTGTATTCTTACGAGAACCGCGGTCTTAGGGCTATCAGTCGCAGCAGTGATACTGGCGGCATACTAATAGCACGAGGAATCTGGGTTCTTAGAAGTCTTCCGCGCGGTGCTCACTGGTTAAAACGTAAGATCTGGTGGCAATTAGGCCCTGCAACAATCACCGGAGTTATGGATGGCACAATATACCTCATGTTCCCTGATCTAAGGCGCCACCGACGACAGTCGATACAGGCTGGTGAGCGCTCGTATAGCACACTGGTTAATCAGGTGGCTCACAAGTCGGGGGTGTTGGCGTGCTTCTATTCTAACTCCACCGCGGACAGTCCGGTCATCGCACACAACAGATAGCACGGATTTTCTCCGTTCGAGGCCTGGTGATATGTCGTTATCCTCCAGCGACAAGACAACGGGCCGTACGTACTCCAATCAAGCCTCAATCAAGCCTCGACAGTCCCCGAAGCACAGATAGCCGGAGATACGGGATTTTGTCGGTATCAACGGCACAAGGTTGCGCATCTAGTCGACTTCGACTGTCATCAAAAATAACCTAGTGATTTGTGAGAGGATGCCATATCGCAAGAGCATCGTTGGGAGCCATGGAGGTGGGCAGTCTATTGAGGGCGTCCAGGCCGAGGCCCGTGGGTGCGTGTTGCAGCAGCCACGAAGTGCAAATGAGGTAGACTGGACCCTTTGTTTCGAGGGAACCCCAAAAGGTAGTCAGACTAATCCTGCCGCGTTTTCGGACCGGAATATCGCACTTGTAACACTCCTATTGAATGAAACAAGAGATTGTCATGTTCTAGGAATAGAAGGAGAACCTTTTCGCCGCGTCGAATCCAAGGAATCCACTACATTTCGAACAGGGTAGTTTTGACGCTGGGGTACATCAGAATGTCGTCGGATTTCGATGTTGACTATCCCCACAACCCGGGTAGCCTGGCGAGCGTGCTCTCCCAAGAAACCCGACGCGGCCATTACGGTCTCGGGCGCCGGGGAGGTGAAACCCATTTATGTGGTGAGGTATAACTTTGGAATGTGTTTTTGTAACAATCCAGTGAAATCCAAGGATGTCGGCGAAATTGAAACGCGTGTTTCCTTGTCGGCCCGGCGACAGGTGCAGTATCGTCCCGCCAGAGGAATTCACTCCACTCGCTTAGCATACCCCGTATTATGCAGAGACTACACCACGCAAAGCAAAGCGTCGGGAGGAAATACTAGCTTCGGAGAAATCACGGGGGGAAGACCGAACCTAGTCGCAAGTTTTCCTGGAACAGCAATTCCAGGTCCGACCATCATGCATTATGCATCAGTTTTTCACAGCTTCTTCAGTATTTGCCCGGTGTATAATAGGCTAAGGAACGTGTCAGCAAGCTCGGGAAAATCTCGCTAAATTACTTGCGATGGCAACTTCACTGCTAATGGAACTTGGGCGGGTTTCACAGGTAGCGAGCATATAACCGGTTTATTTTGTCGCTGTTACGGGGCGATACTGAGTGACAGCGTCGTGTACGGGTGTTATTGATGAATATTTAAATACTTCACGTAGATGGCTCGTATCACCGAAACCTCTGATGATCCAAACATAAGTGACCAACCCCCACGGGTCGGAGGGCTGACCTCCCCGAATTTTGGCGAGGCGGTCCCGCCATATGGCATATAAGTCGAGTCTTCGTAGTGTCGTCGTTGCAGCAAGTAGCAAGGGTGGGATTATTCAGGAGCTTTCCAGGCCGTCAATACCCTAGGACAGATGTTTCCACGACCACGGGTTGAATATCAAAGAAAGATGGCAACTTTGAGAACCAGATCGTGGCACCAACGCATCCAGCCTCCTTATGCCCGTGTGTCAATAACCGACACGTTGAATTGACACGTCAGGTAAACTACTGCGCGTGAAGGTGAACGGAATAGCTTGACATTTGGGTAGCAATAACACAGGGATCGAATGCCTAGATGCTCTCCCACCAGTATAAAAAGAACACGGGGTTTCCTTGTCCTTGAGAAGCGAAATGAGATCGGCAAGCGCGAAAAGGGGAAGAATTCCAGGTTCCAAGTTCGACGTATCGCCAGGGTCATCTCGGCAGTATGCGTGAAACAGCCAGATCCTTGTTGGAAAAATGTTGGCAATAGTGTGGCCTTCTGGAACTCTGGAGCACGATGCAGATTTCGAAGAACACCTGCGAAGGAAGAGAGGAAAGGTTAACTTGCTGTTCAACGTCGAAGAAGACACATGTGAAATTAGTAAATTGCGAAGAGATCAGAAGGAAGGCAACGGAAAGATCCACAAGGGGTTTTTGCGCTCTCGGACTGAAGAGTTTTGCAACTCGTTTTTACATCCGCAATGGTTGCATCTTGTGAAAGGAAACACCAACCAGGGAAAGAAGGCGTTCATGTGAACAAGGATTGATCAACCTCACCTTTAGCTCCACGTCCTGTAGATGACAGGTAGTATAATAAAAGCGCCTAAGCACAAGGAAGAGTATTAGAATCGAATATCCTTGCGATGTTAATGCGAGCCACAGGTTCAGAAGGAAGGCAACGGAAAAATCCACATGAGGTTTATGCGCTCTCGGAAAGTGGAGATGACCTCCTTTACATCCGTATTGGCTTCATCTCGCGAAATTGAAAGGTGGAATGGGAGCGAGACACTCACTTCAGGTAACAGTTGTTCACATTAGGACTCCATCGAAGATATTCATGAAGGAGTCATGATTAGGACGAATGCTGGGCATGAACCCGTGGGCTGGTGGTGAGGGATCTCGGCGAAATTAAGCAAAATTAAATCATCTGGAAGAGTTCGTCGTGGCATCGTCCAGTTCAGCGCATGGTGGACCGCGAGCAGGAGCCAAAAAACTGGAAGGCCATGAGAGTCACATGATAGCACACGATGCATGTCACGTATCGTTGTGACTCAACGTTAGCCATTGTCCAATGTCAACTGGCATCCGTTCGACGGCTCCAGACAACTACATTTTAAAGTCTACTTAATATAAGAAATAGTCTCCAAAAAATGTCCTTCCTCTAAAGGAACGAAAGTTGTCCATCTATCTGTCCCTATCTCGCACTTTCTTGGTCACATCCCTTATACAGGAAGCGGTAAAGGTATCTTGTCCTAGAGTAGCTATGCGAGAGTATGGAACGGGAGTACCAAGAAATGACGACAATAAAGCAGAGGAATGGGGTCGGCAATGAAGGAAAGTAGGGAAGTAAAAAAAGAAAGGACGTCCAAAGTGCAGATAGGTTTTGCAGTGAAATATTGGGCTGTGTGCAACGGAGTGGGAGAATAGGGAAGAAGCTGGATGACATGGTAACAAGAACTCATCACAAAAACCCATGATTCACACCCACTGCCTCTATAGCATCGAGGAAGCGAAAGCAGCGAGAATCAATCCCGACACTCCCGTTATCGTGACGCCACCCGTCCACCGATTTGCAACAGCGCCAGACGACCTCCGCTGTACGTTCAATGACGATGAGTTAGGATCTGCGTTGGGGTCTGCGTTGGGGTCTGCGTTGGGGTCTGCGTTGGGGTCTGCGTTGGGGTCTGCATTGGGGTCTGCATTGGGGTCCGTAACGTTCCTCAGGACTTGGGTAGGTAACATAATGGGTGTAGTTGACACTTGGAACATCGGAGCCAAAGGTGCACCGTCGAATTGGAACAGGTGGAGTTTTGGTCCTTGGGTTGGATCTATGAAGATCTGCCAGTTCTGATATAATTCTTGCGTAATCCGATAAGTCTCAATGAAGTTCTCGGAAACGGCAGCACATGGGTCTTGAATCTGCTGGTAACCGTCGCGGAACGGGAACAAGGTCATAGAACCGTTCGGGTTGAGCTGATACTTGCCGTGAGACCAACCAATGACACCAGTAATGCAAGTGGGTTCAGAACCTAGTTCGCATAATAATCAATGATGAGCGAAATGATGTTGAGAGGCTGTAGGGTCATGCAACGCACCGTTGCTATTGAACCGGTAGCGCGCGACTTCAAAAAACTCTTCCGTGCTGCACAGGCATAAGGTTAGATCATCGCTTCACTTTTCACTATTTTTGTCAACTTACAAAGAGTAGGAAATTCCTGTCGTCTTGGGGTAATTAAAAGTCATATTGGCGGGGTTGGCAAAATCCTTCGGGAGAAAGGGGTCCAGTCAGACCAATTGTTCAGTGCTCATACTAAAGCACACTCACAGGCCCGGTGACTACATTCTTACTGCCTGAGCTCCAAGTGCCAATCAGAGTCTGCCGTGCCTGATCCAGAGGCAACTGCGAGTAGACTGTCGGGGCGAGCGAAACCAGTAGGAGACCGACAATTGGGGAGTAACGCATGGCGAACAAGGAGTTTATGAGACTGGTCTCGACGTCAAGAAGTAACCACGATGCTGCGATGGGGAGAAAGGATGTTGGAAGGGTTGTGGTTAGGGGGAGGAGGAGGTTGTGGTGAGGTACGGCGGCGACGGTGAGGTTGATGGGAAAAGGAGTGGAGTTGCAAATTTGCTCTTGTTTGTCTCAGACGTTGTTCTTTACCGTTCGCAGTGCTAATTGGACAACGATCAGTGTCATTCTGGCAACAGTAGTTTTGTTGATGCACCCTCCGGTATAGCCAGCGATATGACATAATTATCTGGAACGTTGAACACGTCTTGACGCCCTGAAATATTGCTGCGTCGAAACACATTGGGCACCCTGAAAGGCAAAATCAATTCACAGTTTGATCTTACGTAATGGTACTTCAACTGATAACTACTGCAATGCCAACACTCGTGCACTTCAGTTAGTAGATGCGTTGGGAAGCGGATTATGGAATTAAGAGCATATCAACTGTAAGAATAACTAAAACCAACCGACGCAAGTGCAAAAATCCTTCTGATTACGGCCGCTTATCATACACAGCAACTCTGGAAAAGACAACATATTCACTATAAAGCCGAGAATATCCCCAACCTGCTCGCCAAGACGAGATGGAGAAAACAGGAGCGTGTAATCTAACAGAAAAGATGCTGTCCATTAAGAGAAGAGAACGCCAAAAGAGACGTAGCACTCATTTCACGTTCAGGCAGTGTGGTGCAATCAGTGCGTCGGAAACGATGGTCATGACGTGATGAATAGTACAAGGGTGTGCGTGATAATAGCGTGTCATTCAATCTTTCTTGAGTTCGCGCCTTACAACAAACACTCGTTCGCCATCGTCTGTCGCAGTGAGTTCTAATAGACCTCGCATGTCCCGAAGATCTTGGATCGATGGGCTATTCTTGGCTAACACGACATAAATTTCGAGACCGTCACCGACCTAAAGGGATAAATTGTCAATAATAGGCGTAAAACAGCCGAAAACGAAGAAAACGAAGAAAGGATCAAGAAACAAGGGGGATATCGCCATAAACGGCGGCTCCGAGATATCAAAAGAACTTCGTTTCCTCACCTCGATATGTCGCTCTGTGGCACTCGTAAATGAGTCAATCACGATAGAGAGCACTGTGCTCAGAGGAAGATGCCTAGGGAACAATGTGCCCGGAGAAGGTGTCTGGTTCTTGAAGTAGATCTATCACAAAAAAGCGGCATCAGTGTCAGTTGCAACCGATAAACACATGACACCAGAAAAGAGATATGGGCGCGGGAATAAATCGGTGAAGGATCGGAATGCGCTTAGATACTACAACCTGAAACCCTATAGACGCGGAATGCTCGCGTCAATTACATGAGGTTGGATTGGGCCGAGAGATTCAAGAGTGGGTTGTAAGGCTAACTGACCTGATTGTCCAGGAATGGTTGGACGAGTGATTGTGCGGCGCCCGCGGCGCGACACGCTTCCCGCTCGTATGATCCAACGGGATCAAATGAGTAGACAGCGCCAGTCCCTAAAGGAAAAAACAAGCAGGCACAGACATGAGTGAGATGCAGACTGTCGGTTACATCATGCCATAAAGCATGAAGAATCTCGTGACCAAGGGGGGTGGGGGCAAGGATCAGCGGCTTACCATCTTCCTCAATGCCGCCAAGGATATTGTATACATAATATGGGAAAAAACGACGGGAGTATAGCATCGTTTGGATCAGGCGGGCAATAGCGCGGATTGGCATATCTTTGGCATGGGCGTGTCGATACCACTGGAAAACGAACAAGGTGAGAAGACTTGACGGCGCAGGTGAGGCATAGGTTTCGCACGGAACGTACCTCTAGACGTTGCCTCACTTTCTTTACAAACATATTCCCGTCTGCAGCAAAGCCGTTAACGGCGAGCACGGCCTTATCGGTTCTGCAGCAAAATGGGATCAGCATCGGTGGCATGAGATTCAATCACAAGATATGCGTACAGTCGAAAGACTTTTGGTGCATAGCGCGTTTGAATGTTGTAGCCCTCGCTCTGTCTAGTGTCGCCGGCAATGACGCTAAAGTCAGCGCCTGCGATGGCAAGAATTGTACCGCCGTTTTCAGTGTATGGGTTGAAAGCGTGTTGAGACAATGAGTGGGTGTCGGGCATGATGGAGGGAGGAGAAGAGGATGGGCCGGTAGGGAAAGGCGAAAAGGGCTGTGGGTGGAGGGAGCTTGTATATAACGGAGGAAAGAGAATCCAGAAAGGAGGAGGAGCAGGGAGGGGCCGCGTAATGGACCGTCGATGGCGCGTCCCTACCGTGGGAACTCTGATTCAATACCACACGCGGAATCTCGATTTGATCGTGAATCCTGCCTCACAGATTCTCCGAGCTTTCGCCACACTCAGCAACCCACAAACTTACATACACCCACTTTCTGACTTTCCTTGCTTCGAACTACTCTTATTTCTGCCGCTCACGCTGCCCTGGGAATCCCAGATACATCTCCCAGCCTTCCTTCCCACTTTACCGGCCTTGGTTTCCATCCCTCTTCTTCCTCCGAGGACTCCCCGATCCGTAGCCACCGTTTCTCTGACGCTTCCGCATGGACTCTCCATCTACTTTTAAACAGATGTTGAAATCCTACCTTTATCACTTTTTGTCCACCGAAAAGGGTTTTACCCCCGAGAGCCAGAACAAATAGACACTTATGCCTGAACCCTCATCCCGGCCGGGTGTCGAAAATCGATGCACCGGAGTATCATTTGTATCGTTCCGCTACGGATTTTGGCGCTAGATGTGTCGCCTAAAAACCATCTCGTGAAACACAAGGTCGTCTGACTACCTCGTTATACAGTCAGCAACCTCCACCATCAGAATATGCACACTACCTGCGTTTCTCCGAGTCCATAGACTTGCATAGAGCAACCCCTTACTCCAAAACCTCTCGCCTCAGCCTGTGATGTTGCTTGGGTCACATCCCACCTCTATCCAGTCTCCTGCCTCCCACCATCCGCCCATCTCGCTCTCACGCCTGCAACGTGAGCATCTCGTCTCATCCCAGAATGTTGTATTCCTCTCACGAATGATCCCACAACCGCTATCCAAGCTCTCTGGCTCCCTACATCCAGGCTCTTCCCATGGCCACCTCTGCCTTAATCCGATACCCATGCCCAGCCGGGGATTTTTAATGATGTCCGCAAAACCTACACAATTCCTCCAGCGTAGCACGTTACTTGTTTCCAGTTTGGCAGGGAGGTCAATCTGTTACTTCTAGATTGATCAGATTATTCGAATCCGATTGATAATTCGCGAATGCCCGCACCCCCCTTACCTTCGCTGGTCTTCAACCGTTCAAGAGCCCCTCAGAACCAACCCCCGAATCCTCAATACCCTCGCAATCGATATACACGATTCCTACATGATTACGTTGGTGGCCTCACACCCATACATGCTCATGCGCCAATGGTTATTCTTCCATCGCAATCTCTTGATACCTTCTATCACCCCGGACTTGTAGTCGGCCAAATGGAAATACCGCAGCGAAAACAGGTGTCGGAACCATATGTACTACATCACCGCGTGTGAGTTTATTTTCTTCATTATTTCTTCTCATGACCCATATCTTCACGCCCTTCGTGTCAGGGGGTATACGAATCATTAGGGCGAGTTCTACCTAGCAAACAACACTTACAGCGTTTATGGGAATCAGATTCGAGCTTATAATATCCTTCTCTAGTACGCTTGCCTATCCATGCTACGGTGACTATGCTGCTCGTATGGAGGCGGTGGCTTTGTGGATGCCGGCTGTCTATTTTTTTTTCGCCTGGAAACGTTTTCTCATAGGGTATTCAACCGTTTTCTTATGACGTGTCATATGCTCCCTAGGAGCTCTCACAACCGCTGGGCCATTAGCCATCGAAGAAAAGCGAGCTTAGCCTTGTATATCTTTTTAGACCCCTCGTTGCTTCTCAATTCAACGCAACAACGTTCAACCACGAATTTGTGAACATTTCTCCATCTCTGCCATCTGAACGCGGTAGCTTTCGGCACAGGGACTAACCATAATGGTCATGCGTTGGATACTGACCTCGTTTATAGATTTTACTCGTCACCTCCCGGGTCCTTCGCCATGATGCTTCTTCCAACGACGCCAATCGTCTATTAGACCCTGGAACTTTACTGCTAAATGCGACGAATGCCCTATTTTAGGGCCGCGGTGAATAAGTTGGATCGTAGTCCGTGTGAGTCCACTTGGCATTTATGGTACTCGCATTTGGACTTCGCGAGCTTGGCAGCTGGTGTACTTTCTGTCACCATGACCTCGTGCACTTCTTCTCCAACGGGTTCACGGAGGACCATTACACGAGAATAGGCGTTGATCCCAGGCACAGCACCACGGTGCTCCCACAATAAGCATTGACGAATGATGGCGTATTCACCACATCATAGAACCTTGACCTACACCAAACACTTCTTTTAATACTCGCCTCTCACTCGTTGGGGTACAATGTGCTTGGGCAAAGCGTGCCTCTTAGGGTGTTTATGAAGTTTTTTTTTGGGCAGGACGATGGGGTTGTCCGAGGAAACTCCATTATCGTGAGTTTTTGGGTCCCAATGCTAGTAACGATTGTTAACTATCCTATCTTAGGACCAACGTTCCTTCGCATTGCCATATTGCTCGCGTGCCTCCACCAGCCCAGCTGCATCAAGAAGCCCATCCACGACAAATTTAGCGCCTGCACAGTCCAGTATCAATAGGGTCATCCCACACCTTCTCACCATCCCCAGGGCCGATTTCATTTCATTCTGAGTGATCTCCACCCTCCATATCGCAGGGCGAGATAAGGTGGGTTTCTCGTTATCATATTCCCCTTGCAAGCTTATCACAGAAAAATAACGACTTCTTGGTATAAAACTCACATGGTGCTGTGCTTCTCGTCACGTCAAAATGTTTCATTATTATATGGACTCCGTGTCCAGGCTCAGAGTCTGCAACAACAACGGAAAACTTTTTTTTGGTTCGGCGAGGACTGGCATTGTGGATTGAGATGTAATGACCAATATATGTAATAATTTATCCACTGGCAGACATTTACGTAATGCATACGCCGATAGCCACGCCGATAGCCATTTATCAACCAATCGCTGTATCGTCCCTTCCATCATGGCGTCCGTTTTGGGACATCCTTGCTCGCCGGACGCTGTAAGTAGAAGTGATTGGACTTCGAATATACTTCGGAAGGCATTTACGCCATACGGTGCATTATCTAGCATCTGTCGTGTTATCATGTTTTCATCTTTGTGTGTCCAATGCGCCTCCATCAGCGGCATCAGGGTTTGAGTGAAAAGATCACGGAGATGGATTTACAAGAATTTCAATGCATCTCAATATATGAGACAGTTTACTCAGGGTCATGCCTTTCTTGAAAGGGACGCCATTACTACACTGCTCCTGATCTTTTTTGGCTTTCGGCATGAGGCTGGGAGGTTTGTGTACTGTTTAGACCTCGCAACAGGCTCACACTAACGCACAACCGCGGGGATGCATACAATCATCTCATTAATCAGTGGCTATCAACAATTCAGAGCTTATCTGGCAAATCACCATTTGGTAGAGGGATGGAAGGAGATATAAGTAGTTCCTGTGAACGCGTACGCCAAAGCCAAATGGGAAGAGGTGTATGGGCTTGAGGCGAATGCTCGGACAAAAAGATAAGAAGGCACTCAATGCATTCCAAACAGCTAGGTGACAAAGCGCTCGAAATACAAGAATGCACGGTATGGCCTGGGTTAATTGATTTTCTAAACAAGCCTGGATTCCACCAGGCTTTACGGTCGGGGGGTTCACCCCGTCATCACTCAAAGTCCAACTCATATATAGATTACAAACTAGAGTCATAGGTCAGAACTTTAGTACGTACTTTGCATCATAACTAGATCCAACAAAGGCTTACCCAGGAATCCTCCTACTGCCAACAGTCAGGGATCGTCGCCCGAAGGGAGGGTCGGGGGCCCAGGGTCCGCCTCTGGTACGGATTAGCGTGGAAGCTATGTGGCATTTAGCGAAGAGGAGTGGACATGAATGGCGACCACTTACACCCAGGCCACTCGCACGCCCGCATCCACTTCGCGCCAAAGCTCACAACTTGAAGATCCGGGCTTTAGCCACTCGCACCGAAGGGAGAGAAGCGGAAGGGACTTACCCAGCTACAAGAGACTTTAAGCGATGGGGTCTAGGCAATTCGCCCGTTCCAAAGAAAATAGGAGATGGCGGTGAGTGGGTAATTTAAATGAGCACAGTTTAGGGCTGGTCGCCCGAGAGTTGCCTCGCACTTCACACGTGTCGAGCGTGTCCTCAGCTGCTATAGGATGATCGCCGCCGCTCATTTCTCGAACTCCCTGGAATGTTGCGTTGTATTTCATACATTTCTTCGTTTGTTCTCTATCTCGGGAAGCTCCACAAGCTGTTGCACCTCCAAAGCTTCCAGTATACATAATCGAAGTCTAGAATGCACTGATAGTCGAATCGTGTTTGTTCGCGCAGTACTTTGGAAGCTCGAAATGTTGAACATGAGCCAGTGCCGCTGGATTCCGCTGTAGTGCTGGCACTCAGAGCTGCGGAGATTATTTTTGACCCTCTTAATGATTATTCTGGTGTTTCTCGTGTCTCGGAAGCATGTGCTTCCAAGGTCACACGTCTTGCTATGTTAATGAGGTCGTGTTACCTCACTGACGAGGCATGTGGATGAACCCGAACACAACTTCACTACGAGCATGCCACCTTCAGCGTCGCGCCCTCTTAATCATGGATTGGATCCTGAGCTGCTACTTACAATCGAAGTGCCTAACGTCGATGTTTCGTCTGAAGAACTACAGATTAAAGATTACCGGTACATCGGATCCTATAACTGGGCAGCAGGCAGCGATCAGTCCAATCCTGTCCTTGTAGTTCCGGGTACGTGGTTATTCGGATCTGTGTTGTTTCAATACTATATCAGATCTTTTTATGTTCAGGATTCCCACCGGAGTGGCTTGAGAGGCCATTGCCGATCACGGTCCCTCCTGACACAGGAACTCATTTCCGGGATCGTAACGGACATATTCTTCCAGGACGGCCCCTCCTTCCACTTGTTGCTGCGGTGGCTGAGCAGAATATACAACCCGCAGTCGAGTGGAAGGCCGTGGACTTCGTGACAGATCGCAATAGTCTTCGAAAGCTTCTGCGATGGGTCAGAGGAACCGGAAGAGATTGGCGAATTGATGCGGAACTGGTGGGGAACAAGACAGTTTTTCTGAATCGCTGGGAGCAACAGACGGTCGATCAGCTTCATGGGACTATGTATGGTTTCGGGTTTGAAAAAGCGACCACTAGAATTGCCCCTGGCGGTGAAGGGCTCTCCGGACATGCACGGATCGCTACCTATGTTAGTATCGTCAGGCATACATCGACCCTTTTGACTGACGACTATGACAGAACTATGGGGGCTTAAGAGTGGTCTTGCAATTTGAAGTCGATGCATACCTCCCTACAGCCCGAGGAGCTTCGACTTCGCCCACGCCAGCTGAAGCGATTGATACTCCTACTGGAGCTGTTTCCAATGTTGGTCTCTCCGGAAATGACATTAAGAGATCATTCGGTTTGGGCATTATCCACAGGGGCAGTGCTGACATTCCGGACAATGCTATCATTGAATTGGCTACGACCACCCGGAAACTCGACTGGAAGGAACGCTATCCCCAGCTATTCTTCTCCCAGACACCTCATCACTTTCTCGCTTGGCACGACCAACTTCAAATGGGAACTTTTTTCCGAATCGATAAGCGAACTATAGACTGCCCTCTCTTGCAAGCAGCGAACGCGCGGTTGCAACCTTCGTTCAAGAAGCTTCGGGCAGCCCTTGAAATCATCCAGCAGACTGTTATAGAGCATGGTCATCGTGAGCGACTGACTCTGCTCTGCATAGGAAAGCAACTTCAGGTCTACAAACGCTCGGATCAGAAGAGCTGTCTCCTGGACGAGGCTCGAGCTCTTTTTGAGACATAGGGATCACTTGTTATAACCCTAACAAACTCTCCGATTTGTCGTTTTGATAACGCCGCGTTCCCAAGTACGCGGCAGCTTTTTGGCCATTGTATAATCGAGTCCGGAAAATTGACCACCCTTGACCCTGTGGGCTGTGTGCCGCCTGATGGTTCTTTCAAGAATAGGACGTGTCCCCCACCGACGATACCTTCGAAGTACATTCTCGTTATCTCTGGGACAACAACACATTGGGCTCCCAGTACACTGATCGAATCCAGTTTAGCACATAAGGCATAGAACAATAAGAAAGAACATGGAGTAACCCGACGACCATCTTCGCTTCTCGGGTGGTCTGGGGGGAAACGGGGTCGTCAAAACGAGATGACACAAGTAAGCCTTGAATCCTAAAGACCCCAGTGACTAGGCAGCAAATCTGACGTGTCCAGTTGGCGTCTTCGATTTGCGATGCTGCCAATTCAAAGAATTGGTTGCTGCCGTACCGCAAGAAATGCCAAAGATGGCAATATCCATCGAATGTTAATCCAGCCTTAACGCCTTCCCAGTCTGTGGATTATATTCATGACGAGACAAAAGCCTGGTATGCGATGAATATTGCAAACGTGCCGTCATGTGTGATAATGTTTCTGCCCATTTGGATGTCCTCTCTTATGCACAAAGTGGAGAAGAGTCGGGACGAGTGGCGTTTCCACTCGGCGGAGTGGATACGCTCGCAGGCTACTTTGCTTCTTCAATGTAACGCGATGTTATTAGTATCACAGGCCTTTCAAACAGTCCTTCTTCCCGTTAGATCCTAGTCACGCCTCGGTACAGTATATGAGAACATCTATGGTATCCCCCTGCAATATCTTCATCACTGAAGTCCCAACCCTATGCCTCAACTGTGTGTCTCGTATGACACTGGTAGCCATGCTATCTATCCTCGTTCAGGTTTTCTCACTTTACACGGTCTCATCGGTCGTCTGGAAGCTGTTGAAGCATTTTACGACCAAGTCGTCGTTGGATATCCCACCTGGACCACCCTCTGGTTCATTCCTTTATGGTCGGTTTTTATCATTCTAGTGGAAGGAAGCCGAGCAATAATATTGAAATACCTTAGGAAATATTTACCAGCTGCTCGACCCGGATGGAAGTTCCACCTTCACCTCCTAAAGCGCTATGAGTTCCTTGGACTTTCTTTTCTTTCCCCGCAGAGCTCACGACTCATGGTTAGAAGGGGTTATCATAAAAATTAGAGGAGCGCTCGGGGTAGGGCATTCTGGCCTGATTTCTTGATGCGGTATTGACTGAACAAAGGAACGCGCTCTGGTAGTTTCGGACCCGAAAGCCCTGCGCCACATTATAGTCAAGGATCGATATGATTATGAGCCAATTGGATTTGTCAAGTAAATTGCGCTTTTGAGGTTATATGTTATCAAGGATCTCATGTTCGGTCTTTAACCGCAACATAGTTCTCATCGGTAAAAGCCTGCTCTCCACCTTGGTATGTCCTGCGTTATTCTGACCACCAACCTTATTTTTTTTCTCACATACCGATAGGTGAACAGCACAAGAGACAGGGGAAATGATGAATCCCATCTTTTCTATCAATCATATGCGCGAAATGAGTACGTTAGATGTCTCCTATCCGTCGTGCGAGACTTATTCATGCGCGCCACAGCTTTGGTGTTCTACGAAGTGACAGAGCGAGTACGTTATAGTGGCTCCAAGGGACTAAGTGTACTCATCAGACTTCAAAGTTGCGGACTACATTAACGAAAAAAAGTGAAGAACAGTCCCGACTCCCCAAGAGATGGACATCCTTCATTAGACGACTAGCACAGCACTTGAATTGATCGGTCAGAGTAGAATGGGCTACTCCTTTGACTCCTTGGTGGATGGCGAGGTGCGCCATTCTTCCCCTATATCCATGAAGAAGCTTGCGCAAGCCTTTCTCGTATTGGTTAACGAAATGCGCCTGATGCACTGTTGCTCCATTCTCCATCCAGCCGACTCCTTGGTGGGCCATTTGGCTTCTTTGTCACCAAGATTTTCTTCCCAGTACCTGCAAAAGTTGATTACCCACGCTTGAAGAGGTTCATCGTGGACCATACGCCTTGGAAACGGGTGCAGGAGATTAAGGGGTTGATTGACCCCATGCACAATACCTCTCGAGATTATCAGGGCAAAAAGAGAAGCTATGAACAGCAGTGGTCCAGCCGTGGTCGCAGAGAAGATGGAGAAGGATATCATCACAATTCTCAGTACGTCGACGGGCTCGAGATTACATCTGTGAACGGACGAATATCTCAGTGAAAGCAAATATTCAAGCAGAAGAAGAGGATTGGTTGATGAGGAAGTCTAAGGACAGGTTTGTCTAGCATAATTTGATTTTCCCGCTCTAACGGCGCGTAGGTCTCGTAAATCACTTCGAAACGAACTTTTGACTCTTACTGAGATCACCGTTCCAAACCAGGACTTTCGTGTTTGCAGCTATGGAGACAACGTCACCAGCCATGTCCCGCATCCTTCACCTGCTGTCTCTGCATACGGATTTTCAGAGCAGACTGCGCAACAAAATCCGTGAGGCTCAGAAGGACGGCAATTTGACTTATGACCAGCTTGTTTCCTTGCCATACCTAGATGCAGTCTGCAGGGGAACCCTCCGAGTGTAGATGGCGAATGATCGTTAAGCATGACAGTACTTGATCTTGTGATGCAGATATCCTCCTATCAGTTTTGCTCCAGCACGCACGTACGTGGCTGTCTCTTGGGGACGTATCATTATGCTAATGTTATCGTGATTCAGTGCACGCAAAGACATGATTCTGCCTTTGTCAAAGCCGGTTGTTGGCGCAGACGGCAAAGAAGTGTTAGAGGTTATGGTACCCAAGGGTACCGGTATCGCTATATCCGTCCTCGGCTCGAAACACAAACACGGATCTATGGGGAGCTGATGCACTTGAATGTAAACCAGAACGGTGGTTGTCACCTCTTCCCGAAGTAGTTGAGCAGGTACATGCACCCTGGGATTTATTCTCATCTGTTCATCCCAACTGTCTCGTTGTATACCATGTCATGGGAAGTGACTCTTCCTGTCCAGATGACATTCTTGGGAGGTGGTCGGGCTTGCATGTAGGTGGGATCAATAAGTGGACTAACAACGGATAACTGCGCAGTGGTTTCAAGTTTTCGCAGCTGGAAATGAGTATGTCAAGTTTTCATCCCTACAGTCCTACACTTATGCGACAAAGGCACTGCAGAAGTTGTCTTATCCATGCTTCTCAGCACATTCCAGTTCGAGACTTCAGAGAAACGAAAGATTACGTAGAATATTGCTAAACCCTATGTGGAGGAGTAGAGTCAAACAAGGCAACAGCTTCTTTTGATCATGAGCTTGGCTGATTGAAGACTGTGTCCTCACACTTTTGCAGAAGTAGTGGATAGTCTTACCTTGCATCCGACCACGTTATTGCTGGAGAGATAATGCCGTTACTCAAGTACAGTCCAGTACAATTGTTCAACCTTCTCTCACCTGTAAATACACTTCTTTCTTTGTTTCATTTTCCCACTGTTTGGACCAGGCATTCTGTGCTCTATTCTTAAACCCCATAACCTCTCCTCCGGAGGCTAGATACACCACGCATGGTGTGTATGCTTTTACTAGCATTGCTCCTCTCGAGAATAACGCCTTTCACGTCAGGTTTTGCTGCTTCACAATTATTCTGAGCATACTAGTGACTCCTCGGCAGATTTATGAGGAGTGTGTAAGAATAGAAGCATGGTCCAAGACCGGGTAGTGAAGCTCTCTGGCTCCCGAGTACCCCATGCCCTCACTGCTCGGGAATATTGGCGAATCATTGAAGTTCGACGCAAGGCGGAAAGAAGTCGGGGGAGAACAGCGGAGGGGCATACTGTCACATAATGAAGCCTCTCAAGCGAGGGGCAAATATAGATACGGAGAAACACTTAACTCTGTTTGTCTTGAGGCCTTACGCACCAGGCGGATTTGAGCCATGCTATTGCTCATCCCTGGTTATTCCACCAATGAGTCACATCGATCATAACAAAGCCACGGGTGGCGTTGGTTCGCATCCCCGCTTTCTTCGCCTCCGCGAATTAATAACCGAGGTGTGGTTTTTTCGCTTTAATTCCGATGTTCTAGTCGAAACTGTTTCACCATCCGAAAAACACGCACCTGGCTCTCTCTGCTCTCCGATCAACAGATTGAAATGAACGGCTTACAGACTCTGCGACGAAGAGTTCTTATTTATCCATAATCCTGTGCTCGTTTGAGCCCTCACGTTGGGTCATATACATCTGCAAGATCATTAATAATGGCTCTGGTGATTGGCTAGACATCAAAGCAAAGCACTTGCAAGTGACGGGGTAATTATTGTCGGGTGACCATCCTGGACGAATTTTGTCATCCATTCTGCAAATCCGGTTCGGGTCTGGTTAACCAGAAAACCCTGGTTGTAAGGGATAGCCCTTATGAGGGATTGACCAATAACATAACCACGATACTTAGCACAAAAATTCAATATCGCATATCTTGCGGTGTACATTTTCGGCAGTCATGCAGTTTGAAATCAGCTAATGACCCGAACAGATGACTCCCTACTTCGAGCTTCATGCGGCTATGTGAACATTCTTTGCAAGGCGTGCTCATAGCACCTGAGACATGTTTCTTCACCAGTTGGTTATCTTCTATTTCAGGTGAGCTGTAAAATATATCTACCATACATATTTGACATCGCGATTGACGTCAGTCAGACGATATGATTTGGTAGATTCAAACAGTCGAAAGATTATATTACAGCATGAACCTCACTGTCCAGTCGCCTGGGCTTCTGGACCGGTAAACGAATGCCGAATACTGTTGCATGGCGGTGTCACTGATAGGCTGACTCAAAAATGTTTTTAAAGTAGTTTAGTCAACATGAGGTCTTCAAGTTGAAACCGAGAACCAAAAGTTACCCGATATCAGAAGAGTACCAATGCTATTTAAGGATTCTGCTTCACCAGAACCGAGGAGTAATACTACGGGGCTTCGAAGTATTTGATCTAGGCGAGGGAAACCGGGGATAGCAAAAAAGTCAAGGAAAGCTCTAATGCACGATTTGACAGGATGCTGTTCAATTGGGGACTAGCCGGGAAAACTGGTTGAGAATGCCTACGGCCGTATTGAGTCCATTGCTCGGATGTGCCAATCGGGTATGGGTATGGTCGCATTCAGTGTAGCGCGATTATGTCCTTGCGAGGAATGTTGTCGTGATTGACAGCGCTTACTAATGTGCGAACGTCAGCTCATCTCCTACCCATTCCCTCCGTTGGGGTGTGGACGTAATTCTGGTTAATGAAGTTTGAGGATGAGCCTGTGGTCCGTGCACTGATTGATCCACTCATCGGCACAACCTCAGATAAGAGTCGAATCATAGGGGCCGATCGAAAACCTAGCTGGGACAAGCTTTGGAGGTAAGCGTTTGACTACTCGATTCCGATGCGACTAGCACCTAGATTTCAGCTTCTCAGTCAAAGCGAAGGCTTCTAGTGGAGTGGTAGCCCTATAGCTTTTAGTGACATCAGATCCGGAACCCTTCAAATGAAGCCTCGTGCTTTGGATACGTACGATTCCAAAGTTGACAACGGAAATGCATCGGCTGCATCGTCGAAATGATCGCAAACATGGGTAACTAACTGACCTATAAAGACCGCACGAAAACTGCTGCGGCTCCTCAGAATCCAAAGCACCTCGTTTGAGTAAGTGTGGTTTCGCCACAACCAACGATATTAAACTGACTTGTTTAAATCGCCAGTTGGAAACTCTTGCTTTCATTGTAGGCTCACCTCGACTGATCTAGGAATGCTGCCGCTAATGTGTCCATTCTAGATACAAAATGAAGTTCACCGTCGCTGTCGCTCTCGTTGCGTCTCTCTTCGCCACCGTCTTGGCGAACCCCGTTGAGGGTGTCACCGAGATCGGTGCTCGTCAGGTTCCTAATTGCTTCTGGAGCGGCACCTCACCCTTCTGCGCTGGCGCTTGTCCCCCAGGCTACATTGACAGGGGCACTGACTCCTGTGGTGATGGCGCTTGCTGCGTGACTGGATACAAGAAATACTGCTGCTTGTCCTGAACGACTGGTAGCGGTGGTGGGAGTATCGAAGAATGAAGGAAACAAGAGCTTCCTGACTCGTACTTCGTATCGTGTATCTTGCGTTTTGTGTGTTGTTTTCTTGTACAATCTGAATGTAGCGTGTTTCTCCAAATCTTCTTTGCCCGGAAAGCACCGGTCGCCGTCCACCAGGTTTATAGCGACAACACTCAAACGATGGGGGGGGTTAAATTTAACCGCCATGACTGGCCTCCGTCGCCGTTCCTAGTGGTGAGGGCTGAATTTGGGCCGGGCTTGACTGTTCTAGGATTGTGATCAGCACGGCTCAGCAACTAGGGTGCCTTGACCATATGTGGTTGAACAATGTTCTTGAATTTCACTGCACATCGAGTTTCCATCTCGCTGCGCTCTTCGTAATTCGAAGAAGTATGCTTTGCTGCATAACCCTTTTCCCTGTCACGGTCCTATTTCTGTTCGCGCAGCAACGCCAAGCCAGCTTCCCAGAACTTCGTAAAAATAATACCAGAAAATTCGTAGACACTTCCTATGGTCGTTTTTCTTCCTCAGTATTCGATGGATTCTGGTATGCTAGTCTATAAAAAGTTTGGTCTTTCGGTCATTCAAACATCCCGCGCACCGCACTCGACACCAAAGCAATGCAAGCACGCTCCAAGTTGGATGGGCTGAGCGAGCCTCTCTGCACTATCCAGGTGCACGATCCTGACCCCGAAATTGCTGAACGTACTACGGACCTGCTCGAAGACTGTCGCTACATAGGTTCTTACGACTGGGTCCTGGACACGGAAGAAGATGACCCTGCTATCATTGTACCAGGTTTGAAGTCCCCCCCTAAGAACCTTCCTCTATGGGATGAATTGTTGACCAGTGATCCCGATACAGGTTCTCCCAACGTCTGGATCAACCCCACGCTCCCTCTCACAGTTCTTCCCGACAGAGGAACACAGTTCCGTGATCATAACGGCTACATCCTCCCCGGCCAACCTCTCCTCCCTCTCTTAGCGGCTGTCGATGAACAACAGATCTTCCCCCGCCAAGACTGGGAGACGGTCGACTTCTTGACTGACCGCAATGGTCTTCGCAAACTCCTTCGTTGGGTTACCCAAGCCAGTGGTCGGAATGACTTCCGCATCGATACACAATTAGTTGGGAAGAAAACAGTCGTTCTCAATCGCTGGGAGCCAAAGACAATTGGATATATGAATGGAAGTTCGTATGGATTCAATTTCGAGAAAGCTACTACAAAGCCTATGCCACCCGCTACTGAGCGATCCGCATGGCATCATCGTATCGTTACATACGTGAGTTTATTTCCCTTATTTAGCCGGTCGGTAATCTAAACCTTGCTTCGGTGATTACCACAGAAATTTGGTCGCTTCAGGATGGTCGTCCAATTCGAAGTCGATGGCTGTTTGCCTGAGGACCAGGCAGCCTCGAATTCGCAGGAAGATGACGAAATCCTTATCAAAGCCATGGAAGACATGGAACTTTCAAACCAAAAAACGTCGTCCACCGCTGCGCCAACTTCTGTGGCCAAAAATCCGCAGCAGAGGTCGAGAGTCTTTGGTTTGAAGGTACACCACCAAGGCAACGCTAACATCCCCCACTCGTCTATCCTCGAGTTGACGACATCGGCAAAGCGGGTGGACTGGAGGGACCGCTACCCCCAGCTTTACTTTTCGCAGACTGGAAATCACATTGCAGCACGCCATACAAACGGGACGTTCCATACAATAAATATCGTTCCTTTATCATCTATCCAGTGCCAGAGTGCCATCGCTAATTTACAACCGTCACTTAAGAAGCTCGAGGAAGCTTTGAAACGGATCCAGTCCATCGTCGTCGAGCATGGGAAGGAGGAGCATCTCAGTTTGGTGTATGAGAAGCCGAATTTGACGGTTCACAGGAGACTGGAAAGTTCAAGTTGCTTCCCACCTGAAGCTCTAGCGCTGTTTGGCTGATGTGTAAAGTCGTCGGTTGTGTAAATGTCCTGTATTCAACTATGAAGTCCAAATCTATGTATTGCATCCGAGGATACACATATGCTATTTTGTGTCCGAATAACGATATCTGCGAGCATTTACCCCTGGAGCTTCTCAGCGGAAGCGGTGGAGGGTGAGGTGGATTTCGCCTACAAAACCAAGTGTCAGACCCCGATTCCCAAACACGAACACGTGATCGAAGAAATAACCAGAAAACGAAAATAGCGGAAAGAATTAACACGCCGGTATAAGCGGCTGCAACCGAAAATCGGCGCGAAGGCTAGGAGGGAGAGGAAAGGAAGGGAACGTGAAAGAATTGAGCACTCACAGCCTCATTTGGCTTCGTGTCCGGGGTAGTCTTGAGTTTCTTTCCCTCGGCAGGGGGATTTTCCTCCTGAGCAGGCTCAGGCGCGGATTCCTCAGTCTTCTCCTCTGCGGTAGCAGCTTCCTCTTTGTTAGCCTCCTCCTGACAAATATTCAGCATATTGCCGTGTATAACAGTGGAAGGTGGTACACACGCCAACGGGAGCCTGTTCAGCAGCAGTCAAGGTAGCAGCAGCGGCTTCTGGCTACGAAAACTGTGAGCGCCTCATAGCATCACAGGAAATAAACCAGACTCACCGACTGCGCATCTTTGGGAACGTCGCTCCCCTATCCCAAATTCTATACATCAACTGTCCACTTCTCGGACCCCCCCCCCTCAACACTCACCTGCGAAAGCGCGATGGAGTGTGTGACGTCAGCCGGTGTACCTTCATCATCCTTCATGATCTCATGGGGTTTCGACTGCCGTTCAGCTTTCTCCTTCTCCAACGTCGGGAAATCATGTTTGTCATTGTGGACAGCATGAGCATGTTGAGATTTCCGCGCAGAGGGTGAGACAAGGTATAAAAACTGTAGCAAGAGTGGAGTAAATAGCCGTATGAGCGAACATTCTTAGCTCCAGAGTGGGAAGGAATGCGTGCCATGGGACCGAATACGACGGCAGCACCAATCTAAAGCATTAGGAGTAAATGAGAGATTAGTATGACAATAGTATAAAGCGGGAAGATGAAAGGGGACTTACAATCCAAGGGAGGTCAGACTTTTTGGGCTGAGCGCCATGTGACTGGGCACTCATGTTCCTCCTCACGGGAAGTGCGTAGTTTGCGCGGGGCCTCGCAGCTACACGGAGAGATGCAAAGGCACTACGAGCGAGACGAGCAGACATGGCGAGCAGAGAGGAAAATCTCGACACAAGTCGAACTGTAACCCAGTGTTCGGAATGTTCAAGTGTTCATTCCCGTGGGACTTGGGGCGCGGGTCAGACCGGCTGATGACGTATATTCCCAGGGTTGCCTCGTAACCGGTCGGGTACTCTAAAGTCTACCATTCTAATCCTAGCTTTGATAACAACACTAGTCCCATCGCAGCTTGAAACGGCTCCTCTACCGCAAGTCTCTCATCCAACAAATAGTTAAGCACCCCTTCCCTCCCAAACAGGTATTCGCTTTCGGGCAACCGAAACGGTTCCAGACGTTCTTGTAGGTGGATGAGAGGAGCGTACTCGTAGTTTAGACCAGAAAAGTCGAAGTAATCAGAGTCAGTACTCCAAGGGTTATACTGACTTTCGTTCCCGATAGTCGGGGGATAGTGAGAGTGTCCTACAGTCTGATCAAGTGTATCATCCACGAGCCTCGCCGGAAGCCTTGGGCTCTTTCCAAAATGTGGAACTTCTAGGTCGACTTCAGCTGTTGGTGGCACGAAGGGAGGATCAGAGGGATCAGAGGCCAAGGAAAGAGCTTGAGACGCGGAAGCAGCCATAGCCCCTGCCAACGCTGGCAGAAGAGTCTGTAATGTAACCCACAGAATCAGCATTGAACCAAGGAAAACGGTAGTCCAATGACCGGAAAGAGCGTCGCATGGCTGGGCAACATAGCAGTATGTGAGGCAGAATTGTTGTTGTAATGGACTGTATGCGTCGCCCGAGTTTGTGTGGGAAGATCCCTAGGGACTCGACTAGACCAAGCCTCCCGAGCTAGACCCCCGAAGCTAGAATCAGAGCAGATAACTACACCAGGGGTTGGTCCTACCAGTCAGAACCAAGGAAGATTCAGAAGCAGGAGCATAGTTGATCGTTGCCTGGGGCCAACTGGAAGCTCCTACGCCACTCGGGACTGATGACGGTGTCCGCTGAGGTCCTTGACCCAGGCCCTTTTGATAAGGAGAACCAGTTTCCGCTTCCATAGAAATGGGATCAGAAGAATAGTCGCTTGGCACCAGGTTCCGGAAGTCAGTGCGCATAGAAGGACCTAGTGCTTGGTATGGAAGAGTCGTCCGAGACCTACTGGGCGCCGGGATGATGAAACGTCCACTGGGGGAGTCCATCCCGGCCACAGAAGCAGTAGTCGAGTAATCAAAGGCATTGGATAGACTTATGCTACTTGTCTGATGCTGAGAAGTGGCCTGCGAATGAATCAGTGGAAGAACTGGTAGTCGTGGTGTTGTAAGGGTCTCTTGATTTTCTTGGACTGTATGCGAAGGCAGGTCTGTATGTCGTGATTGTATTGGTCGCTCTTTGTGTTCCATAGCAGCGGCAGAGACAGACGACGGCAACACCTGTGCATCTTGAGGTTCCAGCTTCACGGCGGGCTTCTGAACATTTTGTCTCCTTCCGCGAGCTCCACGACGGGTGGTCTTTGCTTTGGCCGGTCTCACGCTGGCAACGATAGCATCTTGGCCAAGAGATCGAGGTGGAAGCAAAGGCGGCTCAGTCACCATTTGAATTTCCGTATATTCAGTTTTGAATGTCACGACATCCAATTTGGAGGAATGGGCTAGTGTTGATCCCCCGGCCATGGTGATAGTACTTGGAGACACAGAACCTGAGGCTGCTTTTCGAGATTTGCTCCGCTGCCTCCCAAACCAATTGCTGATCCATTTTCTTGACCTGCAAGTGGTTGGCGCAGGTAACAGAATATCAGTAACGTACAGGAAGACAAAGGAAAGCGCATACAGGCCCGTTTGCTGACTCAACTCTTGGAGGGCCGGAGAAGAGGGATTTTGCGAAAGAGCATATGCAGCCTGGAGAAGAGCTGTCTGGGTAGGATCTGCCCGGATAATAGGCGCTTTCCGTCCCCTAAGTGGGGAATTTGGAGGGTCCATGGGTGGCAATCGCCAAGTTGAGAGGAATGAGATCATCCCAGCTCTAAAACGGAAATTAATGCCGTCACCCCACGCATACTAATGTTCTCACACTCGTATCCAACGAACCACTCAAACTTCCGACATGCCGCCAGTCTACTCGCCCCTTCCCACAGTCGACCCCACCACACCTCAGGTAACAGACAAACAGCTTGATCTCGAGGCCGCTCTCCGCCATAAACGCAAAACTACCATCAAGAGGATCGCTTTTCACGTTCTTGCTGTCCTTGCAATCATGTATGCGCTTGTTCTTGCTGTAAAGGAGTTCCCGGCTGCTTGCCGAATGGTGAGGTCTAAGGGGATGCAGATGAAGAATGGGACCTATGCCCACATGGGCCATAATATAACGGGATGTCATGGCGCCAATCGCACGATGTCGACTGCTTCAGGGCTACCCGGCTTTTATACATTGCCCTCCGGTGATAAGATTCCGTCAGTTGCATTGGGTGAGTCTTGTACGAATCCTTTGTGTTCGTGGATGATAACAACCCGCGTAGGCGTTTGGCGCGCTGATCCTGGCCACGTCGGTGAAGCCGTCAAGGTTTGTTTATCGCCTGATAAACGAAAGAACATGTTCTCATGACCACCCTAGACAGCACTGAAAGCCGGCTATAGGCACATCGATGGTGCATGGATCTATGGTGTACGCATATCCCCTCTTCCCATCTGGCGCAACTTGACAATTTTTCGTGGCATAGAATGAAGTAGAAGTTGGTAAAGCCATTCGAGAGAGCGGTGTCTCCCGCAAAGACATCTGGATCACCTCCAAGGTAACATAACGTTAGACGCACTATTAGAACAGTGTTACTTACTGGTTTTAGTTGTGGAACAGTTTCCATGCTCCAGGGGACGTTGAGTCGGCTCTTGACGAGTCGCTCAGTAGACTTGGCACCGACTATCTTGACTTGTATCTAATTCACTGGCCTGTGGCCTTCAAGAAAGGCAAGGGACAAGAAGTCGACTATGACCTCACTGAGAATACCTACCCGACCTGGCAAAAGCTCGAGGAGATGGTGGCAAAAGGCAAGGTCAGGAACATCGGTCTCAGCAAGTAGGCGTCCCCTTATTATTATGCGATGCCCTGCTGATGTCATATTAGTTTCAGTATCCGAAGGCATGCCGCTTGCTATTGACCAGTTCATGTTGTTCATATGCGACTATACAGGATCCAGAACTTAACAGCGAACCCACTGAAAATCTTTCCTGCCGTGAATCAGGTCGAGCTGAGCTACTGGAACCCTCAGCAGGAACTCCTGAAGGTCAGTAGTAATCGTGTCGTGCTGCGACGAGAACTTATATGTTGCGTAGTGGTCGAAGGAGAATGGCCTCTTGCTCGAAGCATACTCTCCGCTCGGAAGTCAAAGCAAAGTCAAGGAGACTCTAGAAGTGCCTGAAGTATGTATGAAATGTCGACACGGTGTACTCTAGCTCAGTTGTTTCGATCGTTCGTAGGTCAAGAGCGTTGCTCGGGAGCTTGGTATCACTCCTGCCCAAGTCATCATCTCCTGGCACGTCCAGCGTGGAGTACGTCGATCGTCCTTCAAATAAGTGCCAAATACCTGACCAAGTTTTGCACTGCAGACCGTTGTGCTGCCCAAGAGCGTTACACCCTCTCGCGTCATTGAAAACTTCCAAAGTGAGTCCCCGATAGTTATGCCCGCGCCAAAGGAGTTGCTTATGCTATTCGATGTCAGTCGTGCGTCTGCCCCAGGAAGCGTTTGATAAATTGGAGAAAGCTGCCGTGTCCCACAAACCCGAGAGATCCGTGAACCCGGACTGGGGAGTTGATATTTGGAACTGAGCAGGATGTAAGGTGTCGGCCTCTTGTAGCTCCTATAACTCGTAATATCCACACATGACTGAGTCCTCATTGTGAATTGAATTCCCCAGGTTATTTATCTAGACATCTACCACGTGTTGGCTAAAAAATCAACACTCCACATGCCCGCCTAGCTCAATTGGTCAGAGCGTCAGACTTTTACGGCTAGGGCAACACCGAGCACTTGTAACCATCTGAAAGTTGCGGGTTCGAGTCCCGCGGTGGGCTGTACTTTTGGCAGTCCCCCATCCCTTTTTAAACACCAACCATCATACCTCTGACTGACATGCCATAAAACACAAGCCTGGATGGATCTTAGGGTTGCAAGGACTGAATCTTAAGATGGTGCCCACCAGAACCTCCTGATGGCTTGATATCTAAGACCTTCGAACGAGGTGAAAGTGGTCGACAACAATCTGGACAATATCTAGCCATTCGGTCATGGCCCCTATACCTGTTCATCAAAGACAGTTGGGCAAATAGCCTGATTGAAGACAAATTGGTAGAGGGGCTTACCGACATCACCACAAGCCAAGGTTTTGCCTATCGGACCGACGACATGGTATCGCACGACGTCACGGACTATCCGGAGATGTTCGGCTGTAAGAGGGTGTTCGTACATGAGCGTATTCATTGCGGGGAAAATGTATGTGGGAGTTGTTGGCGCCAGTGCACGGAGGAGGGATGTCTGCGAGCGGGGAGTGCATATTAGAATGAGAGAGAGAGGATGTGCATAGGTACGCACTGCGAGGTTATCGCAGATTCCCTGTGAGATTTTAGCTAGTGTGTTGGCGGAGCAGGGTGCGACGAGGACCATGTCTGCCCATCTGCGTAGTTCGATGTGGAGGATTGGGTCGCCGATTTTAAAGGAGCCCTGAATATTTTTTGGGTTGAAGTGTCATGAATGTGAGTACGAGAGCGCGAGGGAGGAAGGACGTACTAGCCATTCATCTTCGTCTGTCCAGACACGTACGCCTTGAGCTTCGATATCCTCACGCTTAAAGAACGTGAGCGAAGGTTTTGTAGCTATGACTTCGATTTTGACTTTGTCGTACTACTAGCACATTCAGAACATCGACCACTTCTGAAATTGGGAATAAGGGACGGGATGTAGGGAGGCATGACATACGGTTAGGAGTTCGCGTACGATTAGAGGCGCTTTGATGGAGGCGACACTGCCTGTTGTTATGAGGAGGAGATGGGCGTGGTCCGGTATGCGTTCGGCATCTGCAACAAATGCTCTTGGAGGGCTTGGTTTCGCCATTTGCGCGCTTGGAGATCGCTTACAGTGATTAGGTGTTGCGGGAACCGGAGATGAGGCTTAGTGATGCTATGGCATAATCACGGATCATTATATATGTGATCAGTGACTCTTTGCAATGCCAAGTGAAATTAACAACTCTGCACATTCTAGGCTGTATCCTGTGCGGCCTATGTTTTCATGACAAGCTCAGTATTGCAAGCTATATACAACTATGTGTTAATGCAAAAGTGAGATTTCTTGGATTTGTTGATGCTGAACGACTGCGACAACGTAAAGCACCATCCCGAAGCGCGACTGGACATATTCTATACGCGTGGGACAATCGGTTTTGGCTGAAAGATAAATGGAAACCTGTGGTTGGCTGGTCCACTGGCACGCTTCAAACTTCGTGCTTCGACTTCAGCCAAGTCTTATAACGTAGTCTGTACACCATCGTCCTCTACTCATGACTCTTTTGCGCGTGCATCAAAAGATCAGTTCTCGCCCGAACTCGACTTTGTAAAAAAAGAAAAAATCCTATTATTAAACGAGTACATTATCCGTTCCATGATTCCATCCGTTCGAACTAACAAAGGGGGGGGGGGGGGGTATAAGCCCTCATACTCATCCGCACCGCACAACCCTCTCGCCATACAACACAAAAATGTCATTTCTCCAAAGTCCCCAACTCCCTCCACTTCTCCCACAACATCCCGATCCCGACCGCCTGCCCAGGCTCACCCATAATCTCCTTGACCTCCAACAAATCAAACTCCTTCCCAAATGCCAAAAAGTGGGCAAAGAGGGAGTTGAAGTGGGGTTCAGCGCGGAGGTGGAGGATGTGGTGGAAGTGGGCGTGGTAGATGTGTGCGAAGATGCGGAGGAGTTGGCGGTAGATGTGTCGAGAGATGCCTGGGAATGTGCGTTGGAATTCGTGGTCTTTTGCAAGGTAAGAGTGAGAATAAATGTAGGTGATGATGATGATGAGGAGGACGTACTGTTGTTGGTTGGGAAGATTGTTTCGTCGTCGAGCATGATTTGGATTGAGGACATGACGGTGTCGATGTATTGTGGTGCGGTCATTGGTATGAATTTGCCAGAGGTTTGTTGCCAGAGATAGTTCAAGCTAAGATATAGGTGGTATCAGATTTAGCAGGTACGGCATGGGCGAAAAGACGCACTTTGGTCCGGCAGACATAGTCGGGCAGCTATGCTGCGTACAACACTCGGCAAGCAAACCATAAAATTCGTTCAGATTCGTAAAGAAGTCATATACTATCCACCATCGATCAGCCTCACACCACAAACACAAAAAAAATCCAAAACAACTCAACTGTTCACAGCGACCCATTCCATGATATCAACATACTTGGGCAACACGACAATCGTCTTGAAATTACCCTTCACAAGCGCACTGTTGACAAACGGACGGCAGAGGTATAGCGGTTTTCCTTCAGTGTTCCCAAAGACAGATGGGGGATTTCCCACAGGCGAGGGCGGTTGGGAGGATGTAGTATGGCGTCCATAGTTGTTCGCTGAGCCTGGTGTTGGCGAGCGTCTGGTTCCACGAGGGGCTCGATTGCGGCTGATATTAGAGCCGAGTTTGTTAGCCGCGTGTCCAATCTCTACGACACACTTAAGGACGTACCCGAAGAACGACATTTTTAGGGAGAAGGGATAAGCACCAAGGGTTGAACAAACGCGACTAGTTTTTAAGGCTTAGGGAAAAGTACGTAAGAAAGGGGGAGAGGAGACAAAGTGAGGCCGTCAAAGGATGGGTACGACCAATTGAAGACTCCATCGTGGGCACCTGATCGTCGAGAACTAAGATACAATCAACCATCATCAAGCCTGCCTCGTAGTCATAACAGCTGCCCTGCAGCGTCGTGTTGCATTTGTATTGTAGTAGTTGTACAACAATCAGGGTCCCACAAGACATTATTGTACCCGTTCTACGTATAAAATCAAGAGACCAAGAGAGTGTGCTTGATGATGATTGCCCAAAGTCTATGCTTCCAACAGACCCATGCTTTTCCATTTTTCCCATAGAGCCCCGACACCGACAGGAGCAGAAGTTGTGCCTTTGACGTCTTTTTGTTCGAGAAGTTCATATTCGCGCCCGAATGCTAGGAAATGTGCAAAGAGAGAGTTGAAGTGGGGTTCAGCACGGAGGTGGAGGATTTGGGGGTAATGCGCGTGGTATATGTGCGCGAATACGCGGAGGAGTTGACGATAGACGTGTTTGACTGTCGAGGGAAAGCCTTGGGGGAAATCACTACCTGTTTGCGGTTAGGATGAAGCATTCGTGTGAGCGAGAAGCAGAGTGATCGGACGCACCAGACTTTGTGGGGAAGACGTTTTCATCATCCAAGAGACTTTGAATCCAACTCATCACATAATCGATGTAGGTCGGTGCCGGGAGGTGCACACTTCGACGCTCTTGGTTGATCCATGTATAGCTCAGGCTAATGTTATTTTGAATCAATAGATCTGCAACAGTAGTCAGAATAGACGCTGGGCGTACCTTGATCCCGCAGACATTGTAGGGCAGGTTTGCGAGGTGCAGCATTCTGAGATTGTGCCGTAGAATTCGTTCAGGTTGGTATAAAAGTCGAATACTACAAGTTGTCAGAGGTATAGAGAGAGGATAGAATCATACAAGACGTACTGTTGACGGCGACCCATTCCATTATGTCCACGTATTTCGGAAGCATGACGATGGTTTTAAAGTTGCCCTTGACGAGGGCAGCTTCGACAAAGGGACTGCATAGATAGAGGGGCTTTTGGACGGGAGGCGGAGGTGCGACTAGGGAAGAGCCAGGAGGGACAGAGTCGATTGGAGAGGGAGCGGCAGAAGAGGGAGTGGGGGATCGTTTCTGGCCACGCTGGGCGCGTGTCATCGTGCGTCTACATGGGGATGAGAGGAAAGTCGGTGAGAAGAGAGAGAGAGCATACCCAAAACTTCCAAGGAAAGACATTGTTGGTACTGAATTCAATCAGACCGGGTGAAGGGGTGAAGTCTTGACAACCACTGCTCACATCCGTGGGACCGCGTTATATACGCTTGATCCACTGCTGTTCGTCCGTATACAGTTTCTCAACTATAATCAACCCTCGCACTCAGACCGTATGCTCAACTGATACATTTCTCAGACGACGTTCTGCTGGTACATCTACACCGTCGACTGACAGCCTCGCACACTGGTCGCCCTTGCAGCCGGAGAAAGCAACGAGAATGATGCGTGATCTGCGATTCTCGATAAGGAAATAAGCAAGCGGCCGATAAATAACGCGTCAATTTCCTAGATCACAGCTTTATCTATACCCCATTCCCCACCCATGTCCTCCATCTTCTCTCTCCACGGCAGAGGCCTCAAACTCGACTCTGCAGCAGACATCGAACCCCTCCTCAAAGATGTCGACCCAACCATCATTGAGGAAATCCACTTTGGCGGGAACACCATCGGCGTAGAGGCCGCAGAGGCCCTCGCAAAATTCCTCGAGAAAACCAAACTCCTCAAGGTGCGCCGTTATTTCTCAATCGCCCACTACCAGTCCACTCACTCATTCACTTCCAGGTGGCCGACTTTGCGGACATCTTCACCGGTCGCCTCATATCCGAAATCCCACCTGCCCTCACCGCCATCTGCAACGCCCTCAAAGACAAAACCACCCTCATCGAGCTCAACCTCAGCGACAACGCCTTTGGCGGCCGTTCCGTAGACCCCATGGTCCCCTTCCTCACACACAACCGTTCCTTCCAAATCCTCAAACTCAACAACAACGGTCTCGGTCCTGCAGGCGGTTGTGTCATCGCCAACGCCCTTTTAGAATCTGCCAAATTATCCAAAGCAGAGGGCAAGAAATCAAATTTGCGCGTTGTCATTTGTGGTCGTAATCGACTGGAGAACGGATCGGCACAGGCATGGGCCGACGCGTTTGCTGAACATGGGACGTTGGAGGAGGTTCGGATGCCTCAGAATGGCATTCGGATGGAAGGTGTTACTGCCCTTGCTGGCGGCTTGAAAAAGAATACTGCGCTGCGGGTTATTGATCTGCAGGATAACACCTTTACGGCCGATGGAGAGGTGACCGGTGTTGAGGCTTGGTCCGCGGCCTTGGCCTCATGGCCAGAGCTTAGAGAGCTCAACCTCTCTGATTGTGTCCTTTCTGGCGAGGGCGAGGTTCCTGCATTGCTTTCGACACTTGCAGAAGGCTCCAACCCTAAACTGCATACCCTGCAGCTGCAGAATAATAACCTTGAAGCTGCGACCTTCGAACTGCTAGCGAAAAAAGTTGGAAATAATCTGCCGAACCTTGTTCGTCTGGAGCTGCAGTGGAATGATGCCGAGGAAGACGATGAGCACCTCGAGAACCTTGGTATTGCGCTCAAAGCGCGTGGTGGTAGGCTCTATGTGACTGATGAAGATGAAGAGGAGGAAGAGGAAGCCAGGAAGGAAGAGGAAGAGGAGGAACCAGAAGAGGACGTGAGGAAGGTGCCGACTGCTGTCGACAAAGCTACCGACGATCTCGCCGACCTCCTTGCCAAAGTCACTGTCAAATAATTACCACTTACACCTGTTTGTATATCCATAGTATCTCTTGCTTTTTATCCGGGCAACCTTTGTCTAATTACCACATCTTGTCACTTTACGACCCCGATGTAAAGACACAATACATGTCTAATAATCTACATTCATCGTACTTTTGTCACGATCCATCTCGCATCTGTGCCCTCTTTCTTCCGAACGTGGCCGGCAGCACATACGCGATCCAACCATTGATCTACATCCATCGACGACGATGGCGACGGTTTTGGCTTTTCGTCCAGACACAGCGATCGAGTAAGCCATAATCGCGTATCGCACGCCTCCTCGAACCACAATTCCCGATATGCAGAACGCACAACACTCCAAATCGTCTCTCTAGCTTTTGCACGTAACGCGCCAACCGTGATTAACAAAGCTCGTTTGGCCAATCCGTCGTGGTTCAGTATACCTTCTGATGCTTGTCCCTCTACACCGATACCAGTGTCTTTAGCGAGTCGAAGGACGCGATCCGGGTGTGTGAGGATAGCGAATTGGTAGTAATTTGCTGTACGCAGACTGCGAGTTAGGGACTTTAGCCAAATGTGCGTGAACTGAGGGAGCCAGTGGTTTGGAGCGGAGGTACGTTGTTGCTGGTAGAGGCTTTGCGAAGGGTATGTTGAGACGAGGTGGTGTAGGAGAGATATGAGGAGGGATATATGGAGGTGGTTAGTGAGGTGTCCTGTATTTGATTTTTGTTGTGTTGCGGGTGGTGAGGAGGAGAATGCTTTGGGGTAGAGGTCGTTTAGAAGGACTGGGATTATGGCCGTGGTGTGTTTTGGAGAGGTGAAGATGAGGGAGAGGTAGAGGGATCGTTCGTATACTAGCGGGATTGGAGATGTGATTAGATGAGATGCGGCGGTAGGGTAGGGACACATGGCTGACCTTTGATGCTGAATGAGTCGATACGGTTGCTTGAGGAAATGCCTTCTCTGAGTTTTCCTAGTATGCTATTAGTGGATGAGGCGGATGGAGTAAAGATGGCGCACGGAATAGAATGAGCACGTTCTCTTGCTCCTCGAGGCGATGTTTCTTTTCGTCTTCAGTTTCAAAGCCAAGGTTATCCTGCCGCCTGAGAACTTTCTCCAACTGTCAATACGAAAGCCGTGAATCCCAACACTTGAAGCAGCCGAACGAAGAGAAAAGGACGCACCTTTTCCTCAATGAAGGTGTGATACTCTTCTTGGATTTTGTGGTTCTTTAGTCTAGACCGCTGAATCCCTTCAGGCATTATTTGATAGAGGGGGGAGGGGAGAAGACTCACGAATCACCGTCCTTATCCAGTCCGCTACTTCGGCTGACAGAGGGCATGAGCTCCATCTGACGTTTGTTCGGCATAGTTGCCTGCACCAGTGGCGACTTTTTTGAACCAGAAATGGTGGTAATCATGGCTGCATTCGTGGTTGGAGGCTCTCTCCCTTGTCCGGAGGTCGACCATCCTCTAACAGATCCAAGTCCTCGACCTTGAGTGGAATTCTGTCCTTGACCACTATGGCTCTGGTTTTGGGATTGAGTCGGTTGTCGATGTTCCACTGGGTGAGCTTGTCCACGCCCTCGAGGTCTGCCTGAACCCCTGCCCCTAGGGAATCCTTCATTCCGCTGTGACATGCCCAGTGCTGATTGCGGTTGAGATTGTGGTTGGTGTAGATAAATAAATACACCAGCAAGTCCGATATAGTTATGCTTCCCTCTGATGTGACGTCGGACGGCGATGGGCGATGCCCGAGCGGCTCGTGTTGCGGCTTTACAAACATCGGCTTAGAGTACAACCACACAAACTTCTCTGTCTCTTTCTCTCTCTTTCTGTCTCTCTCTGTCTCTCTCTGTCTCCTTCTCTCCTTTTTTATACCACACCCAGCCCGTCTACTGCACTTATCGACCTAGATTTTTGTATTTAGAAGACATGACTGTAGAAGCCGCACCTCAAGGCCACCAACTACGAGCTGCTGATGTACCTTTACGGACTGGCCCCCCGACGAAGGAGGAACTGCTCGTGCATTATCCAGCCAAGTTTACGTGGGAGCAGCTGAAGACTTTCGTCAATTCTGGGTATGTAGCACAGATTCAGCGCGACTTTCTGCGTTGTTGATCCTCGGTTACGTAGAGACCTCGGACTCCTTAAACGCGACAAGAAACTCCAGAAACGATATGACGAATGGGCTGTTGGTATCGTTGCGCGATATGGGTCCTTGGGTGCGTTTTGTTTCCCCTTAGCCGCCGCCGCACCCCAGTATAGTATATTAATTGGCGCCCGCGCCCCGTCCAGTTAACTACTTGGTAAACTACCGCTTGCAATGGGGCAAAACCGACACACTCTCACTTTTGACATCTTCTCTCGATAAACCCCACGCCACTCCCAACGGCAAACCGATCACTCCCCAGACAACCTCAAACGACTCAGAACCTGTGGTCTTGAAAGAACTCCCTCCACTCCCTCCAGATGATCCAGAATACTTCACAGCTGATACTCCAGCGGAATATATCAGCATCATCCAAAACGACTGGCCTTATTCCGGTGCGCCTACCCCACTATGTCACCATACACTCATCTCTCACCTACGCCCAAACCCATCAGTCCCACCCGACGTCGAACACACGCTCATCTGGACCCGCATCCCAATCTTCCACTCCACCCTCGTCCCCGCTCAAATTAAATCCCGCATCGACCAAGACGGTCTCTGGGGCTTCACCGGAAATACCTCTCCTCCGCCTTCCCCCTCGAACTTGCCCGCGTGTTTGCCGGCGCTGGCGGAATGGGGTATCACGATGGAGAACATGATTGTTTCCCCGAAGGGGACGGAGGAAGAAGAGGAATTGGTTAGACGTGCAGGAGCGGAAGTGGATCGGTTCGTGAGAAGGAGGTGGAATGAGGAGGAATGGGAGACGGCGTGGTTTGTTAATCCTCCCGTGAGTTTCTCTTTTTTTCGAGATGTAGTTCCGGTGTTGTTGATCTGTGATGATAGAGGTTGCAGAGCGTTCCTGGGCTTGCGCATATCCATGTTTTCGCGAGGCGAAGGAAGTTGGCCAATGGTTCCGCATGATATTTGGACGAGATAGAACAATATATATGGGTATTGTTTCCCTGTTGGTTTCCATTGATTATTTTCTAGAATAGATTTGCGACATGGGCAGAGCCGTGTAAATCCAGCATCATCCATAGAAGTTGGTTGTACCCCGTTCTTGAGTGACTTCAAAATGACTTGTAGGACTTATTCCCTTATTTACTCCTTATTTTTGTTACTCATTCTGAACCCTGCCTCCTGAATGCCACCATGTTCTGGGTTAATAGAATAAAGTACTGGTGTTAAGTACAAGGGAGTTGTTCCTCTTTTAAAAAACTATGGACAGCATGCTGAGTTCATATTCCATTATGCCCCGAACACCCGTCTGAAACCTCTTCTTGGATATTGAAAGGGTTCTTTGGAAAGGGCATTGACGGTTGAAGCAATATTCCAGTGGTCGGAGCATCATTGCCACCAGTACACCGGTCAAAGTAAAGGAGAGCCATGCCAAATTCAGTGATGAACATTGATAAGCCCTTTAAGGTCTTGCCTAGGCGCCCCAATACTTCTAGCGCATTTTCCTGGCTTCCTACCCGCTGGAACCCTTGGATGGTGGCCGTCCCGCCTTGTTCTTCTTGGACTCGTTTGCGCATCGCACTCTTGGACAGCTTGGGATCGACCTTTGTCTTCGGAATCAGTTCGATTTCCACATAGAGAGATTGTGCTTCCCAGGTAACAGATTTGGCGTTCTGCGTCATATCCGAGATCTCCGAGATGAAGTTGAATGGATTCACAGAGCAGGCATTCCATTTCAAAAAGACATCCCCAGTCTTTCCAAGTTGCTTGCTAAAGCATTCATCAAGCTTGTATATCTTCAGCAAGAGCGTTTTAGAGTCCTTGACTATGTGTTGTGCAGTGTTGAGCTGCGCCCGGGCCCCCTTTGTGAAAATAGAGCGACCAGAGACGGGCTCAGGGGCCAAATCGGACAGTAGTACCTCTGGTTGATCACCAACGGATCCGATGACAGTTCCGGTGTCTTGTAAACGTTTCTACTTCTTCCTTTGGTCCGTAATATTCTTGATTATCTGCAATCTTGCATCTGAAACTGAGAGGTCCAACAGGGGTCAATAGCGACCACAAGGTTCTGTTGCTTGACTGCTAGTCTTCAGCTTCTCAGCAAAGCCTAACAGCAATTGTTCCATCTATGCCTTCCAATCCTCTACCGCTCTGAGCCTGATCGACAGGTGGTAAGGTAGTCCATGCGAGACTTCCTCCAACACAGAAGAAAACATGAATGTAGAAAAGTCGTAGCAGATGCAATAAACCAGACCATCAGAAGTGACATTAATGCCCAAAACCGCAGCCCTTGGTTAAAAACTAGATGCTGTAGATGGATGGTTCAGTTAATCCTCAGGACAAGGTGGTTTAGAGAATAGCAGAGTACCTCAAGCCAGTAGCCGACTACGATGGATTGTGCAGAGTTTGAGTGTCATTGGTTTTTATTTAGGCAATGAGAAGTTCCATTATGCAGCAAAAGATGCATAATAAACCAAAAACGAAGGTAGTGGAGTGCATTGGTGCCTTTGTCATACCCATGTAGGGGGCAGTGATGCTATAGCAACTTTGTATCAGGACATGATATCTAACCTAGAGGGAAGCTCCAGCTTTGACGGAACTCGGGATCTTACAACGTCCTTACACACTTCTACCCCTCAGGCTGGCAAGGAAACTTAATCCAGAAAATCAGTATGCAGAGAAGACGTGGGAAACTAATTGAACTAATTGACATATCACCAAGTGTCCTAGGACAGCTCGGTCAGGTTATTATTCTCTCGTTGAATATTCAAATTTCCTTAACTGTAACCAACCACAGCATACTACTACACAAATCAGTCGTTATGTTGCGTCGTATGGCACCCGAGGCTCTGCCCTTCCCTCCCAGGATCCAGTTTTCGACCAAGCCAGGTCGTCAAACACGCTAGGATGGCGCCCCTTCTGGAATCATCCGCCCCCTGGAGCAGGTATCCTCCAGTGGCTTGGCAACAAAGTAGATTATGTGGTCACACATTTCTATGGCGCTTCGCTCTTCTATACATACCTTCTACCATTCCTAGCCCTTCTCGGAGGTATGAGTGACCACTGACTGTCCGAAAGTCGTGATACGTCACGTGCCCGATATTCTCGGATTTCTGTTCCCTCTCCGTTGCTACGCCTTAACCGAACTCACTGGTCATGTCCGACTCGCAAACAAGTCCAAGACCCGACAACAACGACCAGACTCCACCAAAAGAAATAACTCTTCCTTCTCGTCTCCCCCCGCCAACAGGGAACCTCGCCTATGATTCCGTCCAGGTAAGTCTGTATCGTTTCCCAACCACAGTTCCGGAATCCGAAACTAAAGCGTCTGGCCTTGTCCTTCGTTCGTTTTGTAGAGTGCACTCCATGTGACTGCTATCCCCTGTGCGCGTGAAAGTCTGTTAGCTGGTATTGCCGCCGGAGCAGGCATTGGCTTTATCCGCGGTTTCTCACTTCGTGCGTACCCACTCAAGTTCTAGTACCAACTCCCGCTCACATATCTTGTTGTCTCGTTTCGGGAACGACACAGCTCCCATCAAAGCTGGAAATTGGGCAGTCGCGACCTTTGCCATCACGTCCATTGTATCATGGTAAACACCAGCCCTGCATTCTTCTACAAGATATTCATAGTTACTAACATTGAGCATGTACAAAGGCAGATATGTCAAAATAGGATACGACGGGAACGCGAACAGGTTGCTGTTGTATTGGAACAAGCACCTCGAAGACGGGCGGTGGTCAAAGGCGACGAGAATCCGTCATCGACATCTACTTCATGAAATAATTGACGTTCTCATGCCTCCCCGTACACCTTCCTCTCCTTCTGTTCGAACGCATAGCCGCCGGCGCTACTGGATATGGGTATGGACGGATCAGGAGTTGAGTGGGAGCACTGTAGCGGGGTTGGAGGTTGTGGGTTCGGGTATAAGTTCGTCGTCGTTCTCGGGCAGTGCTTCGACTTCAGGATCCCATACATTCCTATCCCACTTCTCGACAAGCTTGGGATCGTTCTGAAATGTCAACCCAATTAGTGCCCCATTCAATGCCAGGAAGGGGGGGCTGAAGGGGAGTCGAAATCATGAGGAAATCACCTTGTATTTGTCTTGGAAGCCAACGAATCCATCTCGAAGGATAGCTACCTGCTGCTTTTGCAATGCCTCATCCTCGAGGATGTTGTTTCTCGTTTCTTCGTAGATCTTCGTAAAGTCAAGCATCCGACATACCAAGCCAACGTCAGGGGGATGTAAAGGGAGGGCAGAGAGCAACGCGATTTAAAAAAAGAGAACACGATAAGTGAGCAAGCATACGTTAACTTGGTGTGGCACATACCCGAGCGGCCTTCGGTCCACTTAAAAACCACAAAAAAACCCACAAATAGAAAAAGGAGCCAAACATGTTAATCGCCTAATCTACCGCCTTACGAGATAAAGACCTACCGCATCTGGGAAAGCGCGCAATGGAAGATAACCAACGGCACATCCTTGGTTTTCTTCACGAGCTGATCGACATTCATCAAGAACTCGGCCGAGGGCTCGCTGACGCTGCCGACGATGTGGCCGCCTGCACGATCTTCGTCCCGGACATCGATGACGACATAATCCTTCCGCGGGACGAGAGCCTCGTCTTTCATCATACTTGCGAGTTCCTAAGTGAGATCAGAGTGGAGTACGAAGGATTAGATGGTGGAGACACAATTCAAGGGGAAAGTGAGCTCGTACGTCGCTGTTAATGTACCTCATTGTGCTGGATTGTGGTTGTGAGTGGGACCGTGATTGTGGCGAGATTGAGAAAGTGGGCAAGGAGGAAGAGAAGGGAAACTTGGATCGGTGAGTGGATGTAGACTTGGGACGCAGCACGCCCAAATGATCTTTGAACCGGGTTGAATTACGTCATTTGCCTTATCACTATTACACTGTCCGCCGGTTCTTAAATGTCCCGAAAGGTATTTTAGCTACCTTTTCGAGCGCATTTCAAGGAGATTTACTAAGTTTACTTTACCTGACCAGTGCCGTGTTGGTCATACTGTATTCAATAAGCACAACCCTACAAGTACTGATAACCGATAAGATAAATTTACGTTACACCCCTTCCAACCCTTCAACCTCACTCCCTCACTTCGTTTCTGAATCCTGACAACCCAGATTGAACTGGTACAACTTATCGCCACAACCTGCCCACAAGCAAGTACCCATCTTCTCCCTGGTAACCTGCATGGTCTCGACTGGGGTCTCAAACACGGCAAGCAGCGGGTTGCTTTTTTCCTTGAGTAATACGGGATTCGGATCCCTCGGGTACACATAGGCATGCAGGTTTATTCTGTTATTTGTAATTGCCGGCGGGAGGTTTGTAACTGGTGGTATAAGGGGGTCACCGTTTCTTAACGACCATCCACGGATCCGATGATCTTGGCCGGCTGCGAAGACAAATTCATTTTCTGGGTCCGTTGCGATGCCCTGGAAATTTGCAATGACAACGTGAGGAATACGTCAGCGTGTAAAGATGTTTATACTTACTAGCCTTGAAGTATGCGTATTGACATGGCCGGAGAACTGGAGGAGGGGATTGCTTTGGCGTGCATACCGGATATCGTACATGAGCAACTACATTGCAATATATTAGTAACGTCCTGGAAGTGAAATATAATTGTAGAAAATACCGTGCCGTCCATGTAACTCGTCAAAAAGTGCATTTCGTCGATCAACTGCATGTGTAACACCGTACTCCGGGAGTTGTTGGTGAAAGGAATTTTGATACTCCGGTTGTCAGGTACACGAAGATCGAAGCGGTGGATACTCCCATTGCGCGTACCGGCGTAAATAAGGTCCTTCTGAGACTCTAAACACCGAAACGGGTTCAGAAACTGTGGTCGAGACGTACGTGCTGTCGCGTAATTGAGAATACGTCGCTGTGAGTTTTTAAAACCCGTGTTCGGGGCAAGCTGAAGATATCCGTAATGTGTACTGCAGATTGTTTGGCTCCTGATTTGGATACGTGAACTTAGTGCAGGATGGATGTAGGTGACCCACGGTACCAACGACGATCTCATTTGGGTCTGAGAAGTGTGAACAACGGATGTCGTGACATTCTCTTGCTGTTAGAATGAAGGAGAAACTATAACTTTTGGTGAGCTGTGTGGATGATCCCGGTTTTGGATTGTGACCGACTTGGGATCATTCAGCTTCTGGAGGCGCATTTTTGATATGGGGCCGAATGATGTAGCACTGTTGATTGGAAGCTGAGTCACGCGCCCCAGATCGAAAAATGACGACGCGTACAGTGAAAACGAATCGCATATGTTGATCGAGGAGATCTTGTGTACAGCATACTTAGTAGAATCCTCACGGAACTGGGAGCACACATCCATACCTCAGACTCTGGGTCAATGTTCGACTCGACGAACCAATAATCTTGGACCTGATCTTGGACATCTTCGGGAATGCGGATGGAGTAAATCCATCCCAGGTTATCGCCAATTAGACGGTAGCATTGACCGGAATCAGTCGTTGCTGACTACACAAAGAGATGAACACGTCGCAAGGGTCTGATGGTGAGTCATACACATACAACGAAATTCTTGACAGCGCCGAAGATAGGCAGGCGTTGTTCCCTCAAACTGGTAGTTCTTGCATAGTGCAAGGAGAGTAGATCACTGCGGGCAAAGTTAAAGACTCCGTAATATCAAAGGCCATCGCCGTCTTACTGTCGATTAAGGGCCCTCTCATGTTCGAAGATGCCGGTTTTCCTGAGCTCGGTTGTCTTCCATATGCTCCGGTGTCTTGGAGCATGCGTTGGGGTGGTGTTTCGGCTGGTTGGCGTGGGCGGTTGCGGTTGCGGTTTATCGGCAGGCGCCGCTGGCTTCGAGTTGGTGGGAAAGTAGCGGTTTCGTTCGGCGTCCCAGCGCAGCCCAGGGAGGTCCCTTGGCATGGGTGTGGGTTGGCAGTAATCTATGAGTGTTGGATATAAATAAGGCACAAGAGTGATATCACCCTTGAGTCAGCGCCAGCTAAAGTAAGTACTTAGGTTTGAGCGTGATGGCATGTTGCCAGACTGGAATCGGTTAAATAACTAACACTTGCCACATCGAGTGGATTTTTTACAAATTACTCCAATTTAATGTATGCTGGTGTGATCACCCTAAGCGTAGTGTCAGTGCAGGCAAATATTTAGGCTAATGAGGCGCATTTGTCGACGTCTGGTTCCCTGAGAATAGGAGCCGGGCTCGGGTTGCATCGAGCTGACAGTGGGCGGTCTAGATGATGTGGGATGGACATGGGTGTATTTAGTGACAGGCGTTGATTATCACGGGCCGTTGTCTTATGTGTTGCTAGGATGAAATCTGCTTCATAAGACGCGGGTCCTGACATGCCCCCTCCTTCACGTCCGCAGGAGCTGCGTCGGTTGCGCACAGATCCCCATTGGAAAAAGCCTCTTAAAGTCCCTCCTATCAGCACCCCTCGACCTCAGCCAATCGGCATCTATTTATCATATCTATTTTTTTCCGACAGTCCTCACACCCTTTAAACTTATGGACCCCACCCTGACTTGTCCTGCACACTCGTTTCCGGGCGTGGGCACCACCGAAGAAATACACTCTTTCTTTCATTCCACATTCCTTACTCACAACCATCACCCCCAATCATTCAAATCCACCGTCGCGAGAAAGGCGTCGTCGCCGATTTCTGCGAGGGACACCCCAAGAGAAAGTCTCTACAGCTTAGCAGGCTCGCCAGCCCAGGGACCTCCTCCGACTCTGGTGAGTGTACTGCCCTTCAGGTATCGACCTGTCCTTGATGCACCCGGGCGGTGTCATCAAAACATGCGGCTTTAAACAAGTGCCATTAATTAGCCAGCGTGATCTATGGAGCTAGTCGGACTGATGCTTATGGACGTAATTTTTGCAGGCTCGTGTGCCAAGGAAATCATCGAGTCGCCAACGATCCCAGTTTTACCTCGAGAAAGCTCTGTCATCTTCCCTCCACGACTTTCCACCTCGCGCAGCGACTTGTCGCAAAGCCAAAAGAATGACAAAGAAACGTCGTTCTTTACAAGCTATTCTTACACCCTCCTTCCTTCAATCACCATTAACTTCGCCGACGTCGCCCACCTCCGCAAGATCACGCGCTAGCTCAGTTGCCAACTCGAACGGAGATCCAAACTATTACATTCCCTTTGTCGACGCTAGTCCTGCACAATCTACAACTCCTGTCACTTCACCGAGGGCTTCCCCGCCTCCGTCTTTCTTGCTCGATGATGATCCCTTTGCGAATCTCACGGCTGCACCATCAGAGGTTCAGCGTGTTTCGGTTGTCCCCTCACCACAACCGAAATCCGTAGATATGCAAGCAGCGCAGCTACGCTCGCCTTTGACTCCAACTCCGTTTGAACGTATCTCGTTCTCTACTCCCTCTTCGCCTCCGTCCATCAGGAGTCCAACCCATTCACGCCCAGCAAGCAAGTCAGTTTCTGTCGGCCGTACACCTGTGCCTGCGTCTCAGAAGCCTGCTTTTGCTCCTAAGCCTTCTCTTCCCTCGCTGGACACACTTTCAAGAATGAACGTTGTCCTCACTAAGAAGGTACGCCATTCCGTGTTATTATCTTGTAAGGTTGTGTACTCAAAACGTGGTAGGTTCGTAAAGGACGCGTCGGCGCCGGTTTGCCCTTTGAGCCTTGGGACCACCCAGAGGACATCCCTTCATTCAGCGCGAGCAAATCGGGACGACCTTCGACCTGCCCAACCTCTCCTTCCATGGGATTCGCTTCAGATTCGCCCAGTCTTGTCGACAAATTTCCATCAGCTCCCATCTCGTCACCGGAGTTTGTTGTTGAGCCCTCAACTCTGGCACGCGATTCAATTATAGCCGAGGAAATTTCGGATTCAGTCCCGCCGACGGCCAATAACATCACAGTGGAGCTCGAAACCAATCCTGAGCATCCCGACAACCACGCACGCCCAATCAATCAGCCAAATCCTGATTCAGCTGATGTCACATCGACAACTCCCCTTATTGATTCTGAATCAATATCACCATCATCGTTGCTAGATGCAAGCCTCCCCATTTCCCACGATCATAGCGATACGGAGTTGCGCTATGTTACAGACACAGAACTCTTGGACACTCCTTTTGACACTCCGTCGCTACCAGCGCTTTCGCCCTCTGGCCTTTCCCTCAACGAGTCGTTTGCGTCGCTCTCACGCTCAACATCCACTTCCTCGTCAGGGTCCGGGGAGTGCGACTTTGGAGTTGCTCCAACCAGTCGTTACGGCAACGGCACGATTAGCTTGGCCCAGACACGAGGCTCGGCAGTGAGCGAGAACAACCTTCTTAATTCGCCACCAGAGGACGAGGATTATTGTTTTTTCCCCACTGCTTATACCTCTGCTGCTGCTATCTCGGACTGGCGAGACAGTACTTCACAGAGACGTGAAAGTTACGACGAAGAAGATATTTCGGATCATCACCCTGTTACTTCGGTATACTTCGATTGCCTTGGCGAGCCTGAGATGATGTATTCGAATCACCAACTTCCTGGCGTTGCTGGTGGTGTGGGTGGTGGTCTGGTTGATGGCGTGGAATATAATGGATATCGTGGCGGTTCGGGTGGCAACTACATGTACTCCCAATCGACTGGAGGCGCGTACGGCTATGGAAACAGTCGGGCTGGCGGTGTTCGTCGTAGTGGAACTGGCGTAGGGGGATCTGGAAGTGGACGCGGAGATGACAACGATGAACGTAATGGCAGGCGACGGCCCTCAGTGTTCTCAGCCAGCACCGCCTCATCTTCATCAGAGGTCACCTCGGAAGAAGAAGACGAGTCCGCCGACGAATCTAAACCTGTGAAGGGTGTGTCGAATTCGGACGATGATGTTCCTCTTGCGCAGAGTATCCCTACAGCACTTACGGCGCAGAAGAGTATCAGGAAGCAGGTACGCGAGGAAAGGGACCAGAGGAGACGGGAACGGGCGGAACGGGCTGCGAGGACTGAGGCGAGGAGTAGGCAGACGACGTTGCGTCCTGGTGGTGCCGGTGGATCTGTTGTGCCGCAAGCCGTAATGAGCAGTTCGCAAGAGGCAGCACTTCATGCTTCGTCTCCAGCTAAACCCATGACACGCCCAAGAACACAGACGCTCCCTGGTCGTGCAGCCCCGCCATTTTCTCTTGAGGATCTTACGAAAAAACTACAAGATGTGCAGGTTTCTTCGTCGTTGCGCCATCGCCGTGGTCCATCAAAGGCGCTGTCGGGGGAGGTAGACGCTTATGGGGTCTTAGCAAGACCTGATGCTAGTAGTGTCCCTGATGGCTTGGCATCAAAGTCGCTTCGTCCTTCACGATCGTTCCATCATTCACAAGGACATGCAGTTGAAGATTATCGGTCTCACCCACTTCCCGTAAACGCGACGAAACAAATTCAGCGCGTGCGGTCACAGAGTCGTCTTCGGGAAGAGAAACCTACGTTTGAGGATGCGTCACGCGTTCCTGTTCCACGGATGAGTGAGGAACAAAGACGGCTGGTCAAGGAACCCTCGATTCGCTCGACTGCAAGTCGACGTTCAATGGATGGGGAGCGGCGTCTCACACGTCCCAATACGGCCAACAGTGAATATCGTCCGCCTTTACCTCCTTTACCAGCTGTAGTGCCAGATGTCTCTGCCCCCTCAAAACAGGTAACGCAGCAAAGGATATTCATTGGGGACATGCAAAGGTATAATGTTGTTGAGATTGATGATACGACTTCCGCTGGGGAGGTTATCGAGATGGTTGAAGCGCAGGGATCGTTGAAGGGTTGGATCGGGAGCGGAGATTGGATGGTTTGGGAGCTCGCGCATGACTTTGGCATGGGTACGCCGGTATTCGTGTGCCTGCATTGACTGATTTGTCTAACGATTTGTTTTAGAACGTCCGATCAGGAACTTTGAGCGTCTTTCTGACGTTCAAGCCTCCTGGAACAAGGACAAGATGGTCAACGCTTTTGTGGTGCGATTGACACCTCTTGCACCCTTACTTAGCCGTTCGGTAAGTTTGTGTGCGAAAGTTACATTCAATCTGGGGTTGACATCTGTATTCCTAGGCCATTCCATCCAGCTCACCTGTTCACTCTGGTTACGTCGAATGGGAAAGCAAGCGCGGGAAATGGAGTAAACGCTGGCTGCAACTCCGCGAACATTCTTTGTGGATCTCTAAACGTGACAACGTTCGCCATTCTGTTCCATCATCCTATGATATTTGACCGACTGACCACGGGGGTAACAGGGAAAAGACGAAACCCTTCTCTGCTCCCTGTCCAACTTTGATGCGTATCATGTCAGCAGACCGTACAAATCGCCTAAACCATTCGTCTTTGCTATCAAGTCGACCGACAAGCTTTCGTTCTTTGAAAATGCTTTGGATTACAAACATATAATTTCTTGCTCGGAAAAGGACGGCAAGGTCTGGATGGAGAAGATTCTTCTTGCTCGCGTGGGTTTTTCCCTTCATTATCGTGGATTTGCTAGAGACTCATTGAGACGGCTAGTCCTATGTCTTACACCAGGAACGCAATGTCCTCTTTAATCCCAAGTCCTACGGCGGCCAGCCAACTGTCGCTTCTGGTGGACTTTCCAGGGCTGCAACCCAACGCAAGCCTACCCAGCCTCTTATCTCCGTCGCAAACAATAATCTTTTCGAGCCCGGGTCATTGCTCCATCGGCAGGGATAAGTAAATGTCTTCGTTGTGTTTCTGGGCCGACATTAGGCCCTTGCTCCTTTTCTATGTGTATTTAGAAGAACCCTAGACAGCTGTATTTTTATTCACCATTTTTTCTTTGATACCTTCTACCCCACAATCCGAATTTCATGATCAATATCACTAGTAACTGGAGTGCTGGCTAATTCTTTCGTTCATTCCCCCTAACCGTAGTACTCTCCAGTGACATAGAACCGACATGTGTATTAAGTACTTAGAGCAGAAACAAAAGTTTATGATACAAGGGAAAAAATGTAGTGGTGCGAAATGTATATTGTGTGGGCAGAGGATGGGGAGGACGAGAACTTAGTCGGATGTCTTGAGTTTCTTCTTGGGCGGTTCCACCTCTTCTTCTCCATCCTTCGGTTGCTTCACAGCAGGTTTGGGTTTTGGCTTGAGCTTGGGCTTCTCATCAACATCCATGCCTTCCGCTTTCGCCTTAGGTTTCGGCTTGGGCTTGGGTTTTTCGTCAACGTCCATCTCGTCATCCGATTTCTTCTTGGGCTTGGGCTTAGGCTTGGGTTTGGGTGCAGCCTTCTTCTTGGCGCCGTCTTCACCATCATCTGCGTCACTCTCCTCGGCTGCCTTTGCAGCCTTCTTCTTGACCGGTTTCTTCGAACCCTCTCCGGATGCTTTACCCTTGCCTTTGGCTTTCTTAGGCATTTCTTCGGCAATTGCGAGATCGCCACTCGCGTCCGAAGCTGTTGCTGCGCCCGAGTCGTCGGAATCGCTATCGCTCGGCGAGCCAGAGTCAGATGCAGATGCCTCGAAGTCCTCTGCGAAAACGGGTGAGTGCATGCGAGAAAAACACAGGAACTGGTGACATACCATCATCTTCACTGTCATCGTCATCCCCACCCCTCTTGATAGGCTTTTTTCTCTGCCCATCATCGTCTGAATCAATACTTTGCATCTCCTCGTCTTCGTCGTCATCTCCAACACCCGCAGCCAACATCATCTCTACGTCTGGCACAGTCTCCGTCTTGATCTTAATTTTCTTGTCCTTGAGATACGCATCCACACTTTCATGTTCCTCCTTGTTAATGGATGTAAACGTATGTTCCGCGCCGCTCTTGGTGACAATTTTAAGATCAAAAGTACGGGCTGCGGCAGCCCCCATACCTGCGCCGACACGAGAGAAGACTATTTGATGGATGTCAGCGATTTCAACGAGAAGTGGTGACTTAGAGACGAAGAAAATGTATTTTTCAAGGAGGAAGAGGTCGCCTTGGATGGCTTTTAGGTTGGCCTTGATGCCTGGGTGGCCGTCTCGGCTGTAGCGAGCAATATGATGAGTATATGTGGGTCAACACATACACAGAGAATACCTTTGGAAGCTACCCGAGCCGATGATCTTTTTCTTCGCAAGGGCGCGGAACACGCTGGAGACAACCTCGAAAGTGGGATCTTCGTAGTTTTTCTTCAGGCGGTCATATTTCGCGACTTCTTCTCTGGTTATGGTCAGTATGATGGTAAGGTGATGGGAGCAAGCGACGTACTCAGTCATATTGAGTTCAGCTGTGATTTCTTCTTCACGGCTAAATTGCATTACAAGATATTGATACCGTGTCTGGCCTTGTCGGATAGGAGTGTTTAGGCCGAGCTGGAGACGCTATTAAACACCCCGTAGTGATGGAAAAACACAAAAAGACTCACAATGAAGAGCACACGCTGATCGTCTTTAGGGAGCAAGAAGAGTTTTGAAATGGAACTATAGAGGATCTTGTAGTCATAGGTCTTGCCACGCAGTCGAAGGAAATCATGCGACATGTCCATGTCATAACGGCCACGGGGCGTAAGGACAAGAATTTCCTCGAAACTGAGGATAAGGTCGCCGGAAACTTGTCCAAGCTCAGCCTTTTCTTTGATAGTGTCGTGGAAGACCTGAGCTGCACTGACATCATCCTCATCGTCGGACTTCTGGGATCCAGCATCTGAGCCAGTAGCCTTAGATTTCTGTGTTCCGGGCACATGGAAACGGATCTCCATCATTTCATCGCCCAAACCCTTGGACCCCCTGGCTGCACCAGAAGGATTGGCAAACTCGAGCGAAACTTCCGTCCGGCCAGCAATGTTAGAGTTGGCAACCAGTCGCAGGGGCAGCTCAAAGGCAACTTTGTCCTGCACCATGAATGCTAGGTCCTGGCCTAGAAACATGAAATACAAGCGTCAAAACAGCAGCAGAAATTTGCCTGCATTGACTCCACGTACCTTGGAAGTCCGTCACACCCCAATTCCATCCCTTGAACGAGACTTCCCTGGTCTCTAGCGTGATACCAAAGTGATTTTTCAGCAATGAGGCGAGTTTGTCGTGGTCCTGGTTTGTTGAATAAGCAACTTGTGCAGGAAGGTATGCGAGTCATCCCACCTCTCGAATGAAGCCGTCAAACTTTTCCTTGCGATGATCTCTCATACCGACGCGTAGCTGAAAGCCTCTCGCCACCCTGATCCATTGTGCCCACTTGATATCTGCTGAGGGCATTGCGACGACACCGTCTGAGTCTGCACCTTTCCAGGCCATACCACTGGATGCAACGCGGAATTCTAGCTAGGCATGAGCATCGCAACAAGAGTAAAGGAGCCAGACACTCACTTCCGACCTCTGGCGAGAGTCCATGATAAATCTGGTCGAACTGGGTTGTGGCCATTGTTGTGGTAGAAGGAGAGGACGCGACACCGGACTTTGAATCGACGCGTTTCTCATTTCGGCAACTGATTACTAGCTAAGCATTGCATCTCTGACTCCTTCCACCATCCTCTATCCCCATGGACTCTCTCGAGGCACGTTCAAGGACCGTACAAGAAAGAACCTTCTGCAAATGGTGAGCTCTCAGCTATTCGACCGCAACCCCCAAGACTCAAAAAGGACTACAGGCTCAATACCAAACTCGAGGCGAACGGCTATCCCCCAATGTCCTCACTTGTAAAGGACCTTTCGGATGGAGTTAGGCTAATTCAGTTAATGGTGTGCATGTCTTTTGGGGTATCGTATAATGTGCTAACGCTTCTGGCCAGGAAATCATGGGTATGAACTAATTGGTCCACGAAGGATGACTCTCATACATCTCAGGCGATACTTCGCTGGGTCGCTACAATAAGAATCCCAGAATGCGCGTACAGAAGGCAGAGAATGTTAACAAGGCTTTGGAGTTCATCACGTCAAGAGGTGTCAAGTTGACCAACATTGGGCCGGAAGGTGTGGTGGAATGATATCCCGGATATCAATATTTTTTCCTAATCAACCTGCTATGACACAGATATCATCGACGGAAATCTCAAGCTCATCCTTGGAATGATATGGACCCTGATCTTGCGATTCACAATTGCTGACATCAGGTTCGCTTCTCTCTCACCTACGGCCGATCTACAACGCTGACCTCCCATCAAGCGAAGAGGGCCTCTCTGCAAAAGAAGGCTTGTTGCTATGGTGTCAAAGAAAAACCGAACCTTACAAAGAGGTTGATGTCCAGGACTTTTCGCTCAGTTGGTCGGATGGGCTTGCTCTGTTCGTCTATTATATCTGAAACCCACCCAGACGCTCATTCATGCTTGCTGCACTCTTAGATGTGCACTAATTCACTGCCACCGGCCAGACCTACTGGACTATGACAAACTCGACAAGGTCAGAGCCATAAATTCCCGATCGGCAGTGAATGCTAACTAGTCTTTGTAGAGCGACCGTCATGGTAATACACGGCTGGCATTCCAAATAGCCGCAGAACACCTCGACATTCCCGTTAGTGCCCCTATCCTCACCTCGATTTCAATTCTAATCTTCCATTAGCAACTACTAGAGGTTGAGGATCTGTGTGATGCCGCCCGCCCTGATGAGCGTAGCGTGATGACATACATTGCCAGTTTCTTCCATGCCTTCTCGACTATGAGTAAGACCTCCTTCCTATCAAGGCGATCGGAAATTCATTCAAAACACCTCGAATAGATCAGGCTGAGACCGTAGCTCGCCGGGTCATTAAATTCGCTGAGCTGATGCAATCTGTGTGGGTATCGCGGAATGATTATGAACGGCGCGTTCGCCTGGTCTGTTTCTCTCATACTGTAGGATCCATTTGCTGCTAACGCCCTACTCAGCTTCTTTCTGCGTTACATGACATTCAAGCCCACTGGAATGCGATTGTCTTCGACGGTTCTTACAACGATGCCAAGCAACAGTCTGCTGACTTCGCCACATATAAGAAGACAACAAAACGTGAATGGGTGACGGAGAAACAAGATATCGCGACACTCTTTGGAAACATCCAAACGAAGCTGCGAACGTATGGCCTACGTGAATATGTCCCACCAGATGGGTTGACCCTTGCTGACCTCGACGCTACCTGGAAGGAACTGCTAGACAGTGAAGCAAAGCGGTCGAGGGATATCAACGCCCGGATCAGAGAGTAAGTAATAGCAGCTTTCACATACATGATTGTCTCCTGCTGATTGCCCATTAGAATCAAAGAAAGCCTCAGGAAGAAGTTTGCCATGGTTGCCAATGAATTTGAGCAACGCCTACATAGCATTTCACACGAGCTTGCGAGTATGGAGGGCCCACTGGAGGTAAGTGAACTTTACTCTCCTGACCTCGGCTGTCACTCAGATTGCCTCAGTCCCAACAAGAGCAAGTCAAGGAAATCCAGACTCGAATACCTGCATTATCCGATGCACTGGCTGATGTGTCCGCTGTGGAGGCGGAGTGTGAAGCAGCCAATGTGGAGGAGAACGATTACACCGTTTTCACATACCAAGATCTCGCCTTTGAACTCGAACTGGTTGTCCATAGCATTGCCAAGAAAATTGCTTTCATTGATAACCAGGTAAATACCACCGCTCCCCACAATGAGACACTTGTATGACTGATTCTGTCCTCGGAAGATCGTTTCACGGAACATGACAAATCTAACGCCTGCACAGCTCGAACAATTCGAGAGCACATTCCGATACTTTGACAAAGACGATTCGAATACCCTAAACCTCGCAGAAATGATCGCGGCACTTGCAAGCCTTGGCATCGTATACTCCGAAGACGACATGAATTATATTTATGATGAACTCGTACGAGACTACGGCGCAGTCACATTCGAAGCATTTATCAATCTACTGGTATGTCGAAACCATATTGCCGACATTCTAGTTACCTCAACACGTCAACCAGGTGGATATTATGGAAGATCAAACATCTCGCGAGCAGCTCCTAGAAGCGTTTCGCGGCATCGCCTCGGACAAGGTATGGAATATCCTCCTCCTCCTCATTTCTGGCACTTACGCAGTCACACAGCCCGTTGTTACGGAACTCGATCTCAGACTCGCGCAGCTCCCTGCGCCTGCAATCGAATATCTGCGCAATGCTATACCCAGTGCACCAAATGAGGTTGGAGAACCGGAATATGACTACGAGAGGTGGTTAGACGAGGTCTTCGCCGCTGATTGACGACGTTTAGACGGAGTCATGAGCTATAATCATTCGTTGTGGATTGTTGCGTTCATGAACTCGAGATATGACTACATAGGAATTGTTATCTAAGCGTTGATTAATGATAGTATGCTACCTATTATGGCAGGTTGTTGATCATGATACCAACCACAGCCATATAAGCCCTCTGCTCCAGACCTCCATCTCAATCTATCCGTTTCCCACAATGGTGAGTCCACTATCTCGGTATGCCATCTCTGGCTGACGAGATATTCATCCAGGCTTCCGGTGTTGCAGTCAACTCGATCTGTCTCGATACCTTCCAACGGCTGAAGCTGAAGAAGGACTTGAAGTATATCATCTTCTCCCTGAACAAAGACAATACGGAGATCGTCGTACACAAAGAATCCGCGGAGAGAGACTATGATAAATTCCTGGAGGATTTGCCCGACGATGAGCCCCGATGGGCCGTCTATGATTTCGAGTACGAGGCAGAGGGTGGAGGACAACGAAACAAGCTCGTATTCTTCAGCTGGTGTGTTTTATCATCGTTTATACCAAGCCACGCGGCGCTTCCTTGAACATATATTGACCATGCCTTATAATAGGTCTCCCGATAATGCGAAGATCAAAGCTAAAATGGTCTATGCTTCGTCCAGAGACGCGTTGCGAAGATCTCTTGTTGGGATAGCCGTCGAAGTCCAGGGCACTGATTTGTCCGAGGTTGCTTTCGACTGTGAGTTTCAGATTATTCAGTGTTTCATATATATACTAATTTCTGATCGCATGCCGTTTTCGGTTATACAGCGGTCCTTGACAAGGCCAAGAGGACTAGCCGCTAATTGCTGCACGAAGTTACGATCGTCCACAGAATAGAAGCGGACAGTTGTTTTTCTTTTACCTCTTTCGCTTGTAAATCCTTGAGAATAATATCAATCAGGGTCCGCTCAGTAGGCATCGCTTATTTGAACCGCGATTCGTCACGACACAAAAGAATGAAGTATATTAAGGAACATCGCAGAGGGTGGTGGAGTTGGCACGGGTCTCGTTCGAGGTTACGCCCATCGATCACCTTCTCAAACCACGATAAACACTGATCTGCGATCTCATCCTTGATATCTGGCCTTGAGTGAACTCCCCCATACATCCATCATCCGAATAATCCATAAAGTTGTCTAGATGAATTGGTTTCAGTGATCAAAACTTCGCTGGTGTGGTTGTGGCGTACGGATGGGATCCAATCCGGGATCGTCAGGGCAACTGTCGCGATTGGTGGGACAACCAAATGCAGGGGAGTCTTCTGCTGGGGTGTCGCTGACGAAATCCCCTGCACCTTCACAACCACCCTGTTTTGGTCTTGTTCAGCCTCCGAGCGCACATGGTAAGAGAAACGCAGAAGAGGAGCCGCATGCGATTTGGCATCCTCGGAATAACTCACCTGGAATGTGTGGTAGAGCCCGAGCCAATGTCCGATTTCATGTGTGAGCGTCCGGCCTTCGTTGTATGGTGCGAGAGTACCACCTGGGAGGCTGGAGTAGAGGGCGACGACACCATCAGAGGAAGATTTCGAGGCATAGTCCCAAGGGAAGGCTGCATAGCCTAGTAGGCCTTCTGCTTCGCCGTCTCGGAAACTAGTGGGGAATAGTTTGAGTCAGAACATTAGAGGGATCATCCGTAAAGTTTTAAAAGGCTAACCCAACAGAATAGATATTAAGCGTTGCACCATCGCCCGCTCTGAGGGTCGATTTCATGTCTTTTTCATATTTGCTACACAACATGTTGAACACCACTCTGGACATGGAGACGAGAACAGGGGACGAACCTTTCTGGCGCAACTTGGTTAAACCACTCGAGATTCTTGGTGCGCGTCGTATTGACGTGTCTCCACCTCAATCTAGTAAGCGCATAATCTGCATTCAGAACATCGATCTGGTCCTCGATTTGCTGGTCACTGCAATGGTCATTAGTACACAGGCGAGGAAAAATGTGGGAGGAACATAGTACGTTATGTAGCCACCCTCGAGGGTCAAGTTCTCGTAGATGACATGGAAGTGAAGATCGATATAGATAGTCCGGGAATAATCGGTCAACGCGTCGATATTGAGACGCAGGTTCCTAAATTTGCGTTCCACGGTATTGAGTCTGGACTCGTTAACAAATGTTCCGCAGTGCCTGATAGGCAACAAAAAATCAAAATGGATAACATAGAGCAGGAGTAGACAGTCCACCTCTGCATGGAGCTCAGGGGAACGCTGTAGCCGGCACCTGCCAATGCGCCGAAAAGGAGGAAGGAGAGGGTACCAAACAGCATGGCTTAGCAACCCGTGCACAGTACGAATTGCAGCCTTACTTATAGTTAATGGGCCAGCCACATTGGATCCGACCAGGCATCTGGGCCCTACGATTCCTAGAAGCTGATTGCTCTGCGAAGAAACCTTGTGAAGGTTAACCCGTACATTTAGGGAAGAGCTTCTCGAGGGAGCGCATCGACAGCACAAAGCACGAAGCACGAAGTCTGCAGGATACCCCCAAAGGCTGCCTAGTCGTTCTCTTGTGATTTTTCAAAGGCAACATTGGTTCTCTGACCAGCTTTGCGAAGACGACGCAAAAGAAGAAGGGTGAACCGAAGTAAGGCCGTCTGGGGTTATTGCCTCTGTTGCAGCGCACCTGTCGGAGCACGCATTGCAAGGGGCGCTTGAATTGGTTATGAGGTGGCCATACTTTTCCTGCATCGGCAATAAAGAAGGTATGCTCGACTGCCACCTCATCCTTGTCGATTCATGCCCCCCTCCTCTGTTGAGCTGCAGCAGAAGGGTAGCAATGCAAAGAATATACTCTAGGCGCTGCAGGACGGAAGATCTCCCAAGCTTTGTCGACACCTAGACAACAGCGTGTAGCTGTATCACATTGTGACATTGTGTGGCGCCATTCAATTGATGGGGACCTACGTAAGCGTGTCCGACCAGGCGACCCCAGAGTTAAAAATAATCCACGGATTAATTTAGTGCGAAAGAAATTGCGAAGCAAAAACCTTTGACTGACCTGGGTGGCGAAGTGGTGTACGTGTGTGAAGCTGATGCGAGTCGCCCTTGTCACTTCTGATAAGATGTATGGTGTGGGTCGATTAGACTGCGTAAGTAAACGTTTCGAGGAAGACAGCCACGGGGAGAAGCAGCAGATGGACCGAGTCAGTTATGAGGCCTACGATCTGGGGTTCGATTCAATGCAGGTCTCGTCACCTTTGCTTATAAGATGATACCGACCCCTCGCTTCTTCTGTTCTAGGTAGCGGAATCTGACTTCGGTTATTTTTGCGGTCTGTCTCCGCCGTAGATGGTACTTTTGATACAAAATCATACGGACAGCACCCTCCGTCTCCGATTGGCAATAGTGCGTTAAACGTAGCGATGTTAAAACTTTGCAGGGTCCTCCTTGGCTTCCATAATGACTGATGTACCCTGCGGAAACTGAGGAAGATACACTGGATATTCCTGTCTCCAGCACGAACTCCGAAAGATTGATCAGGCGCAGAGCCGCACAAGCGTTATGGTCTGTATGGTCTGTTAATGATCACTGGAGTTGCTGTGGATGTCCTATTGTCCCACTTAACGTGGATCAAATTTAAGCGCAATGTCAAGCCCTCTGGGCGACTGATTGTGAGTTTGCCGACGAGTGTGATATCAATGATGTGATAGTTGATAGCCATATAGCCTATTTCAATACTGCGCAGGTTGTGGCGCATAGATGTGCTAAGCGGGGAAAACCGCCATTTGCAACGGTTACGGGTTTTCGCGAAGTCGTTCCTTATGCAAACTCTATGGTTTCGAATACTTCCCTTGTCGCGAAGTTAAAGCTGGAAAGCTATAATTGCGCAAGAGAAACGATATAACAAGCGCAGGGCGTTATGCATCGAAAGGTTCCCAGAGAGCTTGAAGATAGAGTTATGACATTTGTTCGTTTGTTCCCAAGACTGAAACCAAACAAACGGGTATATTCTCTTTTGATGGCTGGGACAGTGTTGAGATATCAACCTGCGACTATCCAGCAAAACCTCCGATGTCTCCGTCAAGTCAAGGCGAAGATGTTTGGACAATCGTGATCGAACGTTACCAAAACGGTAGAAATCGCATACTGGAACCGCGCTTCCCCAAGGTCTCACTGAACATCCACTTTGCAGGCATCAAATGTCTAAAACTCCGCATTTCATTCCCTCTCGCCAGTGGGCTCTGATGCCGCTTGGTTTGCCTTAGGCTAGCTAGGCTTTCACGGGAAAATCACGTTGCTCGGACCAGACTCAAACAGGCGCACTGGACTATGGAAGTCCTTGTTCGCATCTACGTCATGGGCCCACTTGAAAATGACAACTACTATTCAACTTACGGACAAATCTTAACGCGTACACAATCCCGCGCGGTCTATTGATTTTGTTACGGACCTTTTTCCATTTCAGAGATCTGGCATCAGTCCGTTCTTGAGGATTCGATTCAGTCAGAACCATTCAGGAACATCTCAACTCGAGTTCATGTCGAAATGCTGAATTCAACAGTGAAACCATGAGAGGATGCCTCCACTTTGTTTCCACTCGTCGCATGTGGGATGGCGATGCACTCTGTCTCCGGGATCTCAACATAGCTGCACTCAGAATGCGAAAGCCGTTCAACGGTACGATATAAATATCAGTCCAATTTCCGTCAGTCCCTCATCACCATCGTTCTCTCCTTAGAACACAATGGCGAGCTCGACTTCCTCTTCTACCTCTTCTCTTGACAAGACGATCAAAGCGCACGACCAATTCGTGGAGAAAATAGCAAAGGAGGTCACAATGCAGGAGAAGGAGGTCACAAGTACGGATGCGAGCTCAGTTGCTCCATCTCTCGAGAAGGAGGATATACTTGCTGGGTTCCAGGACGATGTTCTTCCGGAAAAGGAGGACGGAAGGGCGGTCAGGTTCTTGCGCCATCAGGTGTTCACCCTGTATCGCAAACTCTTCAGTGTCGTCTTCTTGACGAACCTTGGGATTTTCATTTGGCTCCTCGTTAGGGGAACAAACGCGGAAGAAGTGGCCGGCGTCACAGTCGCGAACCTCTTCGTCTCTATCCTCCACCGCCAGGATTATGTGATCAACGCCTACTACTGGCTTTTCACAAGGGTACCCCTCTCGTGAGCATTGTTTCGCTTTCAGGTGGTTCACAATCTCACAACAATGGTATAGTGCTCCGTTCTGGATTCGCGCCTCGGCTGCTCGGGTTTATCACATCGGAGGTTTGCACTCTGGTTGCGGTGTATCTGGCACAATCTGGTTCATCCTTTTCACTGGCCAAGCCACCAAGGAGCTTGCTCATCATCAAGGAGTGAGTAGATTAGTCTACCGTTCATATCTCGTACTCACGACCCACAGACTATCTCAGTCGCAACTCTCACTGTCGCCTATTGCATCATGACCCTTCTCATTGGCATCCTTGCATTTGCACACCCAACACTTCGCCTCAAGTACCACAACAACTTCGAGACGACTCACCGATTCATGGGATGGACAGCTGTTGGACTTGTGTGGGCTCAGGTAGGCGTTCACCTAAGCCTAATCTGTGCGCGTTAGCTCATCCGAAGCTAGATTGTTCTCCTCAACAATGACTACAGGGCCCCTGAGGTTCCTCTTGGGAAAGCACTCATCCACAGCCCCTATTTCTGGCTGGTTGCTATTTTCACTTGTGAGTTTACCCGTTCCCTTCTATCTTTCAACGCTGACATCCCGACCCCTCAGTGTCTATTGCCCTTCCTTGGATGCGTCTCCGCAAGTACAAGGTCCGCAGCGAGGTCCTCTCCAACCACTGCGTCCGCCTCTACTTTGACTATGGTAAGCAACGATGATTTTACTATAGAGGATCAAAGACTGAAGTATCTCCCAAGTCACCCCTCCCCCTGGAAGCTTCACCCGTATTTCCACTTCCCCCTTGACTGAATGGCATAGTTTCGCTACTATCGCTGTCCCAGAGAAGAAGGGTTACTCTATGATCATCAGCAGGGCAGGAGACTGGACCAGTAAGAGGATCGAGAATCCCCCCAGCGAAATCTGGGTTCGTGGCATCCCGACTTGGGGTATGATGAGCGTTGCTTGCCTCTTCCGCAAAGTCCTCTTCGTGGCCACCGGCTCCGGTATTGCGCCTATCTGCCCATGGCTCTTCTCGATTAAAGTTCCTTTCCGCCTGGTCTGGACTTCCCCCAACGTCCGACAGACTTTTGGTGACAAACTTGTGAACGATATCTTCGAAGCCTCTCCTGACTCAATCATTTACGGCAAGTCTTATTCCCATTTGGATTTACCTTTCCGTCCATAACTAAATCACTCCGGAACAGACACCCGCATCCACGGCAAGCCCGACATGGTCAAGCTTGTTTACCGAGTTGCCAAGGAGTTCCAGCCCGAGGCAATTTGTGTCATCTCTAACGAAAAGTTGACGAGGAAAATTGTATATGGCATGGTTAGCCGTGGCATCCCTGCCTTCGGTCCTATTTGGGACTCATAAACATAAACGATGATTACCTCTAATGATTTCAAGGCTGCCAACCCGCTACTAGAGCTCTTTTAATGAGGGGCAGGTCTCTTTTCATAATTTTAACGATAGAAAACTTGGCATGTATATACACAATAGTAGAATAATTCTCCAATGTCATACAAATTTGCTCCTATTTCTGGTATCGTTATACAAGCACACTCCAGCGTCTTTCGTCCTTAGGAATCCCACCCCCACTTCTTCCGACCTGAGTCTACGATGGTGTGCTCCAAGCGGGGTCGGACTTACAAATGCGCAATGACTAATTGTTGCAGTTCGTGGAGGCGCATCTTCGCTACTGTTTCCGCCAGTGTTGTCTCTGGGGCAGTATTATCTTGGACATGAAGCCTGAAGACTGTCTTGAACCGATGAACATCGCTTTCTGACTGTTTTACAGGTCCTTTGCCTTAGCGACGGTATATTGCCAAGGCGAATGTGCTCGACGACCATCGATCCTGTGCTGGCGCCAAAGCAACCATTGTTTGGGTCGCGCGTTGCCTCTCGCTTTGCTTTGATGCATCGAACTTGGATGACGCTTTTCATGCTTATAAGACCCCTAGTCTGATCAGCTTATGGGCACAACTACCCAAAAGCTTTACTCAACTCTTTGATTCAACGAAACTTGACGAATTGCCACGACATTTAACGATTTTCACGACACTGTACTTTTAACATCCCTACTCTTTGACAACCTAAACTTCACAGTATTATCTGTTATGCGTTTCGCCCCACTATCTCTCATCCTCGTGGCATGCTCAACACTTCCTTTTGCTATCGCCCAAGATGGCGCTGGTCGTACAAGGTGTTTGTTCCTTCGTAATTTGCGCTGGTGGTCGGCTTACCAGTGTTCGCTATTGATAGAGCCTGTGGAACATTCATATCACCAGAAGAACTCGCGGCCGCCGAAACAAAGTTCCAGAGTCAACGGATCTCGGCAGCCAAAAATTTGACTAATGCAACCACGACACTCGACGTGTACTTCCATATTATTGCTGCCAATAAGACTGCTGAAGGCGGTTGGGTTTCGTGAGTTGCCAGTGCTTTGATTAGTTGGGTCTGTCTGACGGGTTGGCAGAGATGAGCAAGTTGGCGCTCAGATGGAGGTCTTGAACCAGGACTATGCGAGCACGGGCATCTCATGGAATCACGTCAACACCAGTCGCATCATCAGTCCTGAGTGGTTTGAGAAGCTGGGCCCAGATACACCCGAGGAACAACTCCTGAAGACAAATTTCAGGAAGGGGAACGCGTCGACGTTGAACGTGTATACTGTTGGGTAAGCTACTCCGTTATGAAGTTTGTCTATTCCTAGACTTACAGAGACATTATGGTCCAGGTTCAACACCGGTAGTGGCAAAGGACTCCTCGGTCATGCGACTTTCCCATTCGACTATGAATCCAAACCAACACTCGACGGCGTTGTGATTCTATATTCCTCCCTTCCTGGGGGATCAAGCACACCGTATAACGGCGGCAGGACACTTACACATGAGGCTGGTCATTGGGTTGGGCTGTATCATACCTTCCAGGTACGTGAAACACTTGTTACTTGGCATATAATTGATTTGCTCACCATTTTGTCTTGTGCTGTAGGGAGGTTGTTCAGGTGTTGGCGACTCTGTTGATGATACGCCAGCAGAAGAGTCACCTGCGTACGGATGTCCAGCCACTAGGGATACGTGCGATGGGGGAGAGGCAGATCCTATTCGTGCGTTTATCCCTTGGTCTTTTGTTTCGTAGATTTACTGACATTGCTGGGTGACAGATAATTTCATGGATTACACGGAAGATTCTTGTATGACAGAGTTTACACCCGGACAGGCAGCGCGTATGCATGCCCAACTGAGTACGTATCGGGGAGTTGTCTTTTAGAAGTCTCCCAAGGTCCAGTTACTACTCGCATCAAACGTGGCGCTTGGCCCACTTGTATCATATCCTTAGACTTGTAGCAACATGTAGCATAGTTACAGTTACACGTTCACCGGTTCGGATTGCATCGGTGCTGGGTGAGTGTCGGATGTGTGCGTGTGATTGATTGATTTTTGATCGGAGGTTGGTGGATTAAAGTGAAGTTGAAACGACGGTCGTGCATGACTTGCACTTGAATCCCTACTACCAACATAATCCAACAGTGGTCTCAATCCACCTACTGTGATACTATCCAGTTATTGCTACTTAAGTAGTCACCGTCCCCTGACCACGGTCACTGATTTTCGAGCAGTGACAAACATCTAGATGTATACCCAACCAATGGCAGGTCTTCAACGACATACATCCAACCCCATTTAGGCTGGACGCCCACGTCTGTTTTGTGTGCCAGTCCAGGGGCCGCGGGTTTGCTGTTGCGACTTGGCTGAATGAAATAACATAACGGACCTGCACGGGTCGTGGACGGGCTGTTCTTCTCAGTATTAGCCACTAACATTGGACCTCTGTTCCTCTCCTCTCCTCGCTTCTCCTTTCTTTTCCTCTCTGTGCGCTCTCCCCTACTTACCAGGGAGTGACAACGTGATCAACTTCTGTCAAGAATGTTGGCCCCGTTAAGGGAGGCGTTTCTGGTTGCGCTTAGTGCGACGACGTTGCTGGGTCTCGTTGTGGGTGTTGTAGCTCAGGATGATTTTGCTAATGCTCCTGGGTGAGCTTTTCTTTTCCTCTCACTCCCCTCCCCTTCTTCCGGTCGCTCGTTTGTTTGTGCTATTTTTGTGTGCCTGATCGTCGGTTCATGAATACCTTGACTTGCTAAAAGATTGAAATCCTGGCTAACCCTAATTTCCTGATTATGTTGTTGCCAGGCGAGGATGCGGGACATATGTCGACCACGACAAGCTGGTGGCTTTCGAGAAACAGTTTCGGGAGCTGCAAAAGAGACAGACTAGTCCTGTGACGATTACGCCCAGGACATTTGATATTTATTGGACGGCTGTTACGGCGGATGAGACTCCTGAAGGTGGACACATTCCGTGAGTTTCATGCCCCTTTGTTTTCACGGAAACGATCTGATGGCTGAGGGTTTCGCAGCCTGGAACAGATGAAGGCACAGATCGACGTCCTAAATAAAGACTATGCTGAGGCGCAGATTTCGTGGAGACTCGCTGGGGTTAAGTACGTGCATAATCGGGATTGGTTCGAACATGCTGAGCAGCAGTCGTGAGTGCAAGGTCTACGTTCCTTCGTTGATGCTTAATTCTGTCATTCAGACAGCAGGAAAGAGAGATGAAGTATCTCTTCCGTACAGGCGATGCGTCGACCATGAATGTCTATACTATTGGGTATGTCTTTGGGCCTTGAATTAAGTATTCACTTTGACTGGTAACTAAGGGATGGTTACTTCTAGATTCAACTCGACCACGCCGACACTTGGATACGCAACGATTCCACAATGGTTTCCCGACGACCCCGTCTCGGATGGTGTCGTTATTCGCTATACAACCATGCCAGGAGGTTCACAGCAGTACTACAACTTTGGAAGAACATTGACGCATGAAGCTGGTCACTGGCTGGGATTGTATCATACATTCCAAGGCGGATGTGACGGGGAGGGTGATTTTGTATCGGATACCGCTGCTGAAGCTGTGGCCTCTAAAGGCTGTCCAATTGAAAGGGATACGTGTCCTGGAGGTGGCCCGGATCCTGTCCGTAAGTCGATCTTTGGTGGTTTCTTTGCTTTGGTGAAGCTGAGTTGATGACGTTGATATACCTTTGCTAGAAAATTACATGGATTACTCGGTCGACCAGTGTATGACCGGGTTTACTCCTGGACAGATTGAGAGGATGCACCAGTTCATCCAAGGATTCAGGCAGCCTATGAACGTAAATTATACCTTTCCCTATTGGGTCAACCAGTCTGTGATAGCCTTAACGTTGTAATTATGAATGGCCATGCAAGTACTTGAGTACTCATACTGTTAGAGATGTGAGAGGTATCAATGGATGATGGTAGCAACAATGACTGATCATTGATGGTGAGGCCTAGGATTGGCATGATGGATTAGCCGAGGATGGAAAAAAGAAGAGGTGGGGCACATGGCAACAGGCTACGAGAGAGCACGTGTTGGCGCCAGTTTGTCAAACACTCTGGGTTTCCTCATCATCTCTCTCCCATCATCCCTCTCCTGCTGTCTTTCTCTCCCTCGCCGTTCTTTGACCCCCCGCTCCTTTCTTTTCCGCTCCTTCCGTAACACTCTTTCATTTCCAGCCCTTATAGGCCTGGTCTACACAGATGCCTCCCCTCGCTGGAAAACCGCCCTTTGCTACAGACGAACCAGACTCTTTCTACGAGTCTTCCCCCGCCCCGCGGCTCCGAGTCCGCCAGCCCGCCCCTCCAGATCCAAACGCTCGCACATCCGCTTATAACGTGTATGTTTCATTTCCCTCTCACTTCTCAGGTCTCATTCCCCCAATCCAGTTATGACAATTATCTCAGTCCTGGCGACGGAGCCAATGACCAATCCCCAAATCGCCAATCTGGTGTTGGTGCTCTCGGCATGGGTCTTTTGAACATGTCAGACTCTGACGATGACTCCGATGACGAGGACTCGCGGAGGAAACAGTCTGCTGTTGCATCCAAGAACGCTGCTCTCGCAGCTGCTACTCGTGCTGTCCCACCTCCACCACGAACATCCTCGAAAGAAGCGACCCAAACCGAATCCCAATATACGCAGCCTATTATTGCAGCTCCTCGCCCTGGATATGCTGCTCCCATTGCGACCCTCAACCTTGCTCGCCCTGAAACTGCATCGACCCGCGCCCCCCCACCCCGACCCATTGATGTCCCTGCTCTTCAAAATCCGTTTGAGCCGCCTATGGCACAGGTCTATCATCCTAACGGTGGCCCAGTAGTTACTTCTCCCTCGCCCTCAATACCGCCGTCGTCCCCTCATCCTCTCCAGCCACCAATCACCCCAATTCAGCCTGTGTTTGCGCGCCCTGCCAAGCCAGGTGGCGTGACGTTCTCCGAGCCTGTTCCTCGCACCAAGCCTATCATGCGTGGCAATAATGAGGAGACTCTACTACCAAGGCGAGGTGAGAAAGGTGACGATTTCTGGCGCCGGTTCAGCATGGTTGCCAAAATCGAGAACACCAAACCTCCTGGTGCAAAGCAGAGGTAAATACCTCTCATCAGTTCTTTCGACCTTGGGTTGCTGACCTTGCTTCATAGTTGGTGGTTGAAGAAGACGCAGAACGGCACCTCACGTCTATCCCGGTGGGTCTGGGTGATTGCCGCGACCCTCATACTGTGCATTGCCGGCATCAGCGTCCTAGGCTGGCGGGCTTCTAGGAATAAGCCAGATCATCAAGCACCCACTGCAATTGGTGGTTCTGCGAACGAACGACCTGTCTCGAGTGCAAGTACGCCCTCGGCTACTGGATCGACATCGACGGTTAAACACGTCTCGCCGACGCACACGGTCGCACGCCGTGACACCTTCCAGTCAACAGTTACTGCGATTTCTCTCGGACATGCCCGAGCCATCGACCGGAGGAAACGGCTCTTTGATTCAGTCGTCGCGCACTAGGCGTTCATGAATCTCCTAGTTCCCTTATGGTTATGGTTAAGCCTTATGACTATTTATTGTCCGGAGTTCATGGTAGACATGGTTCCTCTAGAGCTCGGCAAGCTTGGATACAACATATACCACGTAAATTCCTCGTCAGTCGTCCTCTACCCCACCAGCGTCTACAATTATCGTTTATTCGACATGGATCATCCACTCAACACAGCCTACGTCCAAGAACAACTTGGAGATGGAATCTCTCCCCTGTTTCATCCACTCTTTCTACTTCCCCTCTGTATTATCTGCACTTGAATGGTCCCGTTTTTGCCTCTTCCAGTTTATCTTTTCTACTTACCTCAATACTCGCTTGCTTTCCTCGTCTTTCATTCTCTCAACATGCAAGTTGGATACCCACCTACTCACGACAAACGCACGTCCACGCCGCATATCCTTGATTCTTCCACAATTGATACCATTGCGCGTTTTTATATCTTTTATTTATCTTTCCACAATTCACTGCCGGCCAATTTTGCCATGGCTGGGCTACTCGGTTCATTTCGGATATGGATAAGGTTTTGGATTTACTTGAATTAGTGTGTCTTGGATAAATTGAACGTGGTTTGGCGAAACTTGAACTGTAGTGTCTTGAAGGAAGATGCTGATCACGATGAGAGCCATCGGCCATCCACCTTCATTCACGCCCTACACTCGGACTGGCCCATCGTTCGGTTCTCCTTCGAGCATGAAGGAAGCCTCGCTGCATCACAGTAATTAGCGACCGAGATTACTTGAAACAATACGATAGCGAGAAGGGTGGTGGACCTTATCATCCATATGCCATTTCATATATTTCATATATTCCAGTTCTCCTAAAACCGCACACTCGAGTCTCACCTGCCAAATGAATACTAAATCTCCTCGTCGCTAGTCAATCTTATTCACAATCCTGATTTCGGCAAGTTTTGAGCGAAGCCGAAACGCTCCTCATCCAGGATCTTGGTTGCGAACAAAGTTTGATACGACCATCTCCATTATTGGACACACTCCAGGCATCATGTGTTATGTCTGCTGACGAATTATATATGTTCCCTTAGGCTGTGGGCAAGAAATAATACTACATACGTCATGGCTTGATATGAATGAAGAGCTCGTTGCAAGTGCGCAGCCATGAAAGTAGTCCCCTGTCTAGGGCAAGGCAGGCGCAGTGAGCTAGGAAAAAGGGACTGCCATGGGCAGCCACCAGAGCCGAACAGTTATCATTAAAAATAAAAAACGAAAAACGAAAAATGAAAGTAGTCCCCTTCAATCCAATAATAGCCCATCATCTCCACTGATGGTATTTTTAACCACCACGGGCGGGCAACCCCTCTTTCATTGTATAAATAAGGACTGGGGACCACTCCACACCTCACTACTCCTCGACTATGCCCTCCTCCCAACCGACTTCTACTCAACCAACCCCCTCGACGGAGATGTGTGAGTAAATAATAGGAACTAGCGACTGTCGTCGTTCACGTTTGTGACTCTCCCATGTTGTGAACCCATTAGCTGTGGTGAACCCGTCGGTCGTTCAGAAGAAACAGAACAGTGATCAGGAGCACCAGTGTGAGCACAAACGTGGAGCGTCTCGTCTTCGCGGTGGAGGTGCGGGCAAGGTGCGGTGAGGTCTTGGGTTCGATTGGAATATAACTCTAAATGTGAAGCTTTAGGATTGTCTCTTGGGGATGTGCGCTTGTTTTATATGCTTTGGTGAGTGACTTGGACTGGCTTTGCGTTGTTCCTACCCTGGGCTTACACGTGCGTCCGCGGATGCCCAGAATGCTGTGAGGTTGGTCGACCTTAATTGCTTGATTGATAGGTTTGTAGTACTGATGTCGATCTGATAGGGGTGCTGCGAATGCTTTGCCGACATTATTTGTGAGTTCCGCAGTTGCTGTTCTCATCTCATGGTGTACTGAGGAGTGCGTTCGTAGGCTGCCCTTGCGAGATGTGCTGCTAGATATAGTAGTGATCTTCGAGTTTTGGATATTGTCACTGATATGACAAATATCAGCCATCCGTTGATATCGTGGTATTCAATAACATGTACATATATATATGCTGTTTCATGTGGCGGCCTCAAGTGCCCTTGGTTTTACTTGACCTGTTGACTTTTGCGGGCAGCTTACCAGAGTTGTGGCGGTAGGCTTTTGTTTAGAGGGTACTGCGTTTACGTCACGTACGATTTATGAGCGCGTAGATCTCGGGTCAATTGTTAAAACCCTCCGAGATGCATGGTAGGATGAGAATCGTACATCACGATATAAGAATAGAAGCTGGTCTATTCTATTTGTTGGCCGTTCCAGCCGAAGTAATATCCTCTGTAGGGCTCAGGGAAGCCTAACCAGCTCCCTGGACGCCATCGTGCTCACCGTGTCGCCGTTCTCAACCGATAAAGGAAGACAACCCCAAACTGTCCCCCTTCCCATGCGTAGTACATGAGAGAACAATTTGGGGAGAGGTTCCATCATGATGAAGATGCTGATCGTCCGTGCTTATGCATGTCGAGGATGTGAACGAGGAATCCATACCTAAATGAGGTGCTGCAGCCTCGGGGGGACAGGGTAAAGGTGATGCGAGGCGGTCATACTCTGTGGAACTTGAACTGGACGATGGCTGGTAGCACAGAGGGCCGACAACTCTGCTATTTCTGGTATTATGGTATTGCGACAGTGATTTGCCTTGTTAGTAGCTCCTTTATATCATACCGTACAAGGTAGTACGAGATGGGGAAGGGAGTAATTCGAAGGACATAGATTGAGGGGGTGGTTAAGGATAATCAAGTCAAGACAACTCCTGTATAATAATGACACAGGAAATGATACTACGCGAAAAGCCCCTTGGCTGGGTGGGGGAAAACCGGTGGCTAGCAAAAAAAAAAAAAAACGGAGGTAAAAGAGATCCCAAAAACTGTGTCTCGAAAAGATACAAAACAAAAGTTAAAGAATAATCATAACCAAAAGGAAGCAACTAAGTAACTAGCCGTGTCGGTTTCCTGATAGCGTACATACAGTACACAATTATGCGTTGAACATGTCAAAAGCTCCATCAGGTAGGCGTCGCTTACCCACTCTCTCGTATAGAGCCAACTTTCCATGGGAATAAACGAGACTAAAGGACTTGCGCCTCCCGTGGCTCCTATGTGCCTGGTTAACGACCACGGCCTGGACCCTACCAAGTAGTCTACGGAGCCTTCTCAAGTGAGGTTCCATTCCTGGAGCATAGAAGAGAATTTCTGGAGATGTGTACAAGTTCCGTTTATTGATATGATTTATTGTGCCATTAGTGTGGGAGGCGAGGTAATGGTTCGGAACTTGGGCAAAGTAGAGTTGCGGATAGCGTTCTTTTGCGTTCCAGGTTGAGAAGGTAGTCTCTCTGGCTATTGATAACTCGACCAAATGAGCTTGTGGGGTTGGTGGGTTGCAAGAAGGGATGATGATTAAGCCGAAGGAGGTAGACGACGGATGCGACGGATGTGATTGGGAAGTTGAGGGGATCTGGGATGTCTGGGTATTGACAGGACCACCTTCGTTATCATGCGAGAACGGAAGGCACGCATCAATCTCAGACTGCACGACCATTTGTAGGCTGCCAAAGTCCTGTCAATGAAGTTAGCTATACTAATTTGCGAAAATAATAACAGACGTACGTAGGAGTTAATTCTATGATGCCTCCCTGATCCCCCTGTGCTATCCAAACTCGATACAGCATCTGCCTCTCGAGTGAAGGCGTGCTCAAAGTTGTGGCCATAAGAGTCAGGGAGGCACGGTTCGAAAGCATCGGGCTCCCAGGGACTTAGTACTATGGTCTTAGTACCTGCTAGCTCAATGTCGATGCGGAAAGATTGTAAATTGGGATATTTGAAGTTGCCACGATTGCATTTCCTACCCCCATGGGCACCTCCACCATTGGTTCCGCCCTTGCCAGCGGCACGGTTGGCATCAGTGCGGAGCATACGGAGGAGGCGTCGAAGGGAGTTAGGATTCGTGACAAAATCAATATCGTGCCAATGGAATTTCAGCGGCTGAAGGTGAGCACGCTCATGCCAATAATTCACGGCAAGTAAAAGGGGGAGGAGAGGTGTAGACCGCATGCGATGATCGTATTGATCTCTATGATGGCCTTGGGTGTCAGGTGGAACAGTACATGGTAATTGCTGTTCCTGCCATTCACGTGGAGACCCTGGGACGATAATAGATAAGATTTTATGGTCGACACCCAGTTGTAGGACCCGATGTACTGGCAATTTGTTATATCCGCTCCGAAGTCATCCCCCATTGCTTCTCTGGCTAGCTCGAACATGTGGCATTTCACAGGGAGGTTCGAATAGAGCTTACAGGCCTTTGATTTCAAGGATGATGGGGAGTTGGGGTGACACTGGTAATGATTCGGTGCCATAGGTGCAGAGAGCGTATGCGTCTTGTGTTACTTTGCGTGAAAGCGCTTTGGAGGGTGGATTGGAAAGTAAAGGTTTTAGCCTCCTTATATGTGCTTTCTGGAGTTTATTCTGGCGGTGCGCAGTTGTGAGAAGATGTCGAACCTTCCATCCGCATCCGCAGCTTCGAATGCTTCACGGATACTCGAAGAGGTTCTAGTCTGCTGTGGTGCGAGCTGAGAACTTCAGACACACATCCACATCGACGTGTGCAGGTTGAAATGGAAGTGAGATATATCTCCAATCGCAGCTGTTTGGTTTGGGATTGTCACGACCAGTGTTCACAAGCGCAATGGTTCCCGTAAATGGCCCATCAATAAATGGGATAATGGAATGGCCTTTGAATATGGGATGGGGTGCCTTTGAGATAACGGCCTGATGCTCGGTGCACCTGTGACCCCCACCGGGCTTGGTCGGTCTTCCGGCCAGCTCTTCAGTGACCTCATTGGAGGTGGTGTTGGGTACGTTAGGTCCCCCTTGAGGGTCTTCCTGACGTGTACTTGTTTTGGTGGATATTGAGTCCCAAGCCAATGGCGCTCGCATATATGGACATGCATGTCCAAATATAAAATATCAATACCCGAAGGCACTGTTCTTCGAGTGCTAACTTTGAATATTGCGCCCGGTTTCTGTTGTAGCGTTTTGATCTACTTGCGGTGGGTTGATGTGATATCCAAAATCGATGAGATTGCTCGTGCAGTATGGCCGTGTTGGAGGATTTAATCATTTGGGAGTTTAATTTACTCGAAGCCGGTATAGATACAAAGCCTCGAGCCAGTTGTTTCCTCTATATCGCCTATCTTTTTCCGAAATTTCAAGAGAAGCATTGTCATGCAGAGCACTGTGCTACGAGTATGCCACTTATACCATCATATTCTACGCAGCTATGCTAACCTGTATTTGTTCCTATATCCTGTAAACATTCAGGTTACTCGGGTATGATGTATATTGAAGAGATGGCGCGGGAAAGCGAGTAATTCAGTGCCAGTACCAACAGACCACCGGAAAAAACGGCGGTCATCACTGTACTATCAGCTATCATATCTCCTGCACCTTGTTCGGATTGCTTCGCTTCCGAACCCTTTGCTTCTGGAATATACCCAAATGAGTACCCCTCCGTCGATGTGTAATACTGCATATTCCCCTTTCATTATATATATAAGACATGCTATCATACATCAAACATGGTAAAAACTTCACTAGGAAGACATCTTTCACCCACCCTCTCGTATAAGGACAACTGTCCGTGGAGATAAACGAGGCTAAAGGACTTGCGTGTCCCACGACTCCTCTGTGCCTGGGAAACGACCACTGACTGAATTGTGCCCAACAATTCGCGGAGCCTTTTGAAATGGGGCTCCATCGTCGGGGCATAAAAGAGGATTTCGGGTGAGCTATATAGATTCCGTTTATCGATGCGGGTTATTGTGCCATTTGTGTGAGAGGCGAGATAATGGTTCGGAACTTGGGACAAGTAGAGCTGCGGATAACGTTCTTTGGCATTCCAGGTCGGGAAGGCGGAAGCTTGGGTTGTCGATAGCTCGATCAAGTGGGATTGCGGGGTCGGGGTGTTAGAAGAGGGGATGATTGTTAGCCCAAAGGAAGTGGATAACGTATTAGATGATAATGGTTGAGAAATTGACGGGGTTTGGGAGGTCCAGGCATTGACAGTGGCCCCGTCATTGTCATCTGAGAATGGGAGGCATGCGTCAATTTCGGATCGTACAACCATTTTGAGGCCACCAAAATCCTGTGGAGGAAAGAATTTAGATATCATTCCGTGAGATATAGGAATTGGCAGACATAGGAGTTGATTCTGTGATGCCTCGCGGTCTCCCCTACATCGTCCAATTTCGCTACAGCATCTGCTTCCCGAGTGAAGGCATTCTCAAAATTGAAGCCATAGGAGTTAGCAAAGAGCGGTTCGGAAGGATTGAGTTCCCATCGGTTTAGCAGGATAGTTTTAGTACCTGCTAACTCGATGTCGATGCGGAAAGGCTGCGAGTACGGGTTGTGGAAGTTACCACAATTGTGTCGTTGAACTCGACGAGCACCACTGCCGCTACCTCCGCCGCTAGCACCAGCACTCTTGGAGTCAGCGCGGAGGACACGGAGGAGGTGTCTGAGGGAGTTGCGATTCGTGACGAAATCGACATTGTGCCAAGGGAACTTTGATGGCCGAGGACTGGCATGCTCGTGCCAGTAATTGACAGCAAGCAGGAGGGGGAGAAGAGGTGTAGATCGGGTACGTAGATCATATTGTTCCCTGTAATGTCCATGGGTGTCGGGGGAAAGGGTGTATGGCAACTGCTGTTCTTGCCATACGCGCGGAGAGCCTGGGACAATAATGGATAGGTCTCGATGATCTGACACCCAATTGTAGGATCCAATGTACTGGCAGTTAGTAATGGCTACACTCAAATCGTTGTTCGTCGTTCCTGTGGGGATCTTGAACTGATCGCACTTCACAGGAAGGTTCGAGTAGAGTCTACGGGTTTTCGATTTGAGGGAGGATGGGAAGGCGGGAAGATGCTGGTAAGAATCCGTTGTCAGGATAGCAGGGAGCACATAAGTCTCGCCTGAGGCCCGGTCACTCTGACGTGAGAGCATCTTGGAGTGCGGTGGAGAGGGAAGGCGTCGAGCCCTCTTATATCCCTTTTCATCAAGAGGCTGTCCTGATTGGAGGCTCCCGGAGTAGCAGCGGGAGCTTATCACCCTTCGACCGACCGCCTTGGTGGGTAGCCGCGGTTCCATCGGCCCGTCGGGACGAATGACTGACGCGCTCGCCCTCGCGCGTCGCGACGCGTGGGAACAACTTCGTTAATTGCGTCTCTACCTCAACTATCACCTAGTTCAGTCTTTCACTCCCTTCTGTCCAATGCCAACGAAGAAACGTGGATTCGCAAATGACGAGGAGACTTCGTCTGCTCATGCCTTTCCCGTTACAACAAACAAACGTCCAAGAACCAGTCCTGTGGGTGACGAGAATGGACATCCGAAGAACAGAAGGAAGGGGAAAGCGAGGGCTATCGACGAAGAGCAAATGGATGAGGAAGAGGACGATGAGGAGGGAGAAGATGTGGATGTCGCCCGAGACACTGAAAATCAGGAAGAGTTGGACATGCAGTTTGAGGCACAACATTATGACAAGATCATGGCTTCTGTGAAGTCGAGAGACAAGTACCGCGGCGTGAGCGCCACTTCTTTCAATTAAGATAACGGGGACTACGCTAATCTAGAGGCTTTTAGACTATTGCAGAATATGGTATCATCGAGAAAGTCGAGCTATATCAGTTCATGTGTCACCAGCGTTTGACATTTTCCTTTGGTCCCCAAATCAATTTTATTATCGGTGTGTCCATATCCTACAATTAAAGGCAGCTCTTAACATGACGCTACCATAGGTCATAACGGAAGTATGTTGTGCAGGATATGGAGCCCTCACTTTCGGAAGTTGATGTTCCCCCAGGTGGAAAGAGTGCTGTACTTTCAGCTATTACTATCGCCCTTGGAGGAAAGACCGCATCCACAGGTCGTGGTAATGGCCTCAGAGCCTTCATCCGTGAAGGACAGAGGTAAGGATCCCTTTTTGTCTAGCCTTCCTGCGACCGAACGAACTCCCCTTGACCCCTCTAGTGCTGCTGAGGTCAGTATTCAACTGAAGAACAGAGGCGATGAAGCGTATAGGCACAAGGAGTTCGGGGACTCGATTATTATCAGTCGTAGATTCACAACTGAGGGTTCTTCGACCTGGAAAATCAAATCCAAGGACGGCAAAATCATTAGTACGAAAAGGGAAGAGCTGTCTAAAATTTGTGACCACATGAATATCCAAGTCGATAACCCGATGACTGTCTTAACACAGGGTAATCACTCACTATCTGTAATTCCTACATTGTTTTGTTTACTCTCATACTTTTTCAGATGCGTCGCGGGTATTCCTCGCTTCGTCAAATCCATCCGAAAGATACAATGTAAGTACTCATCATTGCGTCCGATTGTTAGCTTATAAGCACCAGCTCTTCCTAAAAGGCACTCAGCTCCAGCAACTCTCTGACGAATACAGTGTCACCTTGGAGAATATCCAGTCAACATCCAAAGTCCTCGAGCAGAAGAAGGAAGCGATCCCTGATTTACGCGTAGCCCTGCAAGAAGCTAAGAGGAAGTTTGAAGAGGCTGAAAATGCGCGGAAGCAAAAGGCCAAGCAAGATGATCTCAAAAAAGAGTTAGCTTGGGCTCATGTCAAGACCAAGGAAAACGAGCTCCTTTCGAAAACGTCGGACGTCGCGAATCTGGAGGGTAAGCTTCCCAAGATTCAGGCAGAAATTGATGCGGAAAAGGTGGCGCACCTTTTCCCTACTGCTGCATGGGTTTCTGATCCAGTAGTTCTCAGGCTAAACTGAATGAAATTACTGAAGAGTTTGCAAGGCACGAAAATGCATTAAACGATTTGGGAGATATTAATGACTTGGAAAGACGAAAGGCAGAAATCAGTGAGAGGACAAAAGCAAATAAGCGTAAGCTATTAACGCTGAATGTGAGTTTGGTCTCCTTGCTTTCTTACCGTCACCTGACGAGTAGCACAGGGCGATATAACTGCCATGGATACAAGTATGAGATCCTATCGGCAAACCATTGCGGAGCTTGATCAACAGATTGCACGAGAAACCCAACGGCTGGCGAAGAATACCCAGGCGAAACGTGATCAGATTCAAGACCAATTGGCCGCTGTGCAAGCGCAGATTGCAGCGCATGAGGCGATCATTGCCACGATTCAGAATCAGAAACGGGAGATTGAGGACAAGATGACGAATGCTGAACAGCAGGGAAGGAAGCTCGAGGAAAAGAGGAAAGAGCTAATGAACCTCATCGGTGATCAAGAGCAGATGATCAAGAATTGCGAGAAGGCAGAGAAAGATAGCCTGTTACCTTACGGACGGGATATTAAGGGCGTTCTCGAGCAAATCAGCCAGATGAGGTGGCATGGTAATAAGCCACTTGGGCCGCTAGGAGCGTATGTCAAGGCGAAGGATCCGCAAACCTGGGGAGATATCCTCCGGAATCAACTTCGCCAGCAGCTTACTTCGTTCGCTATCACGGATCCTCGGGATAGGAATCAGTTGAAGGACATACTCGTGCGTTCGCAAAAGTGGGTAGTAGTTATCCATTTGTGATACAGAACAACGATTAATGCGCCTGTTCAACCAGCAATCATGTCCAGATTATTATCTCTTCAACCGAACTCTTCGACTATTCTGAAGGAGAGCCTCCCCAGAACTACCTGACCGTTCTTCGTGCTCTCGAAGTGAGCAATGCTTGCGACGCTTTTGCTTATCTACTCATCATTCTCCTAGATCAGCGATCCCCTCGTAACCCGTATCTTGATTAATAGTGCGAACATCGAAAACCGTGTCCTTGCCAAGACTCGTCTCGAGGCTCAGCGATCGCTCGAGCAATTGCCAAAGGGCGGTATAGCATACACCCTCGATCAGTTCATCGTTCGTGTTTTCCCGTAAGCCATACGTTCTGCGCGGATTTCAGTAGAACTCGACTAACTTGCCGCCTATAGAGATGGTATCTCGTCTGTTCCACTAGACCTGAAGAGGAGTAACGATTCATCGAACTTGATGCTCACTGGGCGAGATATTGCAAGCGAGACGAAGTGCGTCTCGTAGTTCTGTGATAACGTGGTTATGATTCATAATGAGGTCCTGCAGTCGTGCACGACAGACAATTGCTTCGCTAGAACAGCAAATCGCAGAAATGAAGCCTTCGTACGATGGGTTACGAGCGGAATATCAGGACTGCGCCAGACAGATCACTGCGCTTTCGGTATGCCCAACGTTTTATGATGTCCTGTCATTCGGCCAACTGACTGTCGCAGGAAAAGGAGAAAGCGGAGAACGTAGCTCTCCGCACGGCTAAAGCGGAGTCTCAGAAGCTCAATCGAGAATTAAATGAAGAGATGCCTACGAATATCAACAGTCTCATTGACGAAAAGAAGGTATGTTCTGGATATGCATTGATGAAAGGTGTAATAATATTGATTATGTTTCTAGGGCGTGGAAGAAGAGATCGCCTCGATCGTAGTACAGTTCGAGCCCCTGGTGCGGGAGAAGGCCGCTATCGATAAAGAGCAGAGGCAGTTGTTAACGGAAGCAGGGGATGTGCGAAATAAGATTAATGCTTTTTCGGAGAAGCGGAATACTATCAAAGTAGGGGGTACTTGTCTTGGGAGTGAGTATGGCTGATGATCACATTCTCATAGCGGGACCTTGAAAGTGCTGCCGAGACCCGAATAAAGGCCCAAACAAGCGTGCAACACTATGAAAAGAAGCTCCGGGACGCACAGCAGAAGTTCGAGCAAGAGAAACAGTCGGCGGAATTGCTTCAGCAAGAGTTCGCTGTACGTCTTCGTTGATGCTCGTCCCATACTGCTTTCAAACGATATTTCCGCGTCTAGGCCTGGACAGAGAAGGCGTCCGAGTATTGCGAGCGGGTAGAGAACCCAAGGTCGGTGCAGGAACTCAAACAGATGTTGGAATCTGTCGGTAGAGCACTGAAAGAACGAGAGAAGAGGTGAGGGTTCAGTTTTTTTGGGTTATCGAATTTAGTGCCGAACTTTTGTGACTAGGCAGGGCGCTTCACTTGAGGAGCTTGAGGACCAGTTGTTGAAAGCTAAGGAGCAATACCAGAATGCACGTTCGAACATTCGCGCGATGATGCAACTGATCAAGGTGAACTTCGCAATCCCTCATCGTCGTCTCCGGCCGGACCGTGACCTCTTTTTTTTTTACACGAACAGAAACTCAGAAGTTCGCTAATAGTGCGATATGCCAGATGGGAAGACTTTCGACGGCACATTGCGCTCCGGACAAAAGTGGTATTCCAGTACCACCTTTCACAGCGAGGTTACTTTGGAAAACTGCTGTTCGACCACCAAGACAAGATGTTGGTCCTTAAGGTGCAAACTGACGACCAAGCGTCACAGGCGGGTCACAAGGAGAAGGATCCACGCTCGCTTAGTGGCGGAGAGAAATCATTCTCGACCATTTGCTTGTTGTTGGCACTTTGGGAGTCGATCGGTTGTCCTATCAGATGCTTGGGTATGTAGCAAGCTTTGACTGGTACTGGACACCCCTTCTGACTCCCGCTTTAGACGAGTTCGACGTCTTCATGGATGCCGTCAATCGTCGTATCAGTATGAAGATGATGGTGAGTTTTTTCATGTTTGGGAACTAAACATTGGTGTCAACTTCCTTCCAGATCGACACCGCGAACGCCTCCAATCAGAAGCAATATATCCTCATCACACCATTGGAGATGGCCAACATCTCCTTTGGAAACACGGTTCGCGTACATAAGATGAGTGATCCACAACGGAACCAGGGCACACTCACGTTCTCGTAGTTCCAGTCATGATTGAACACCTGGTTATTGATCTTATGTATTGTATTATAGAATAGCAAAGGATAGTGTAGTCGCCTAATCTAATGCAACCCATGTCATGGATGACGCGGTGTGGCGTTTGACTCTCAAACCTGAGTTGTCTGATGGATGGCAGTGCCTTTCCCTGAAGCAGAGCCGATCAGTGACGCGTTTGTTGGTTTGTTGGTCGGCGAATTCGCGTCTCCATCATTTCTGTGTTAACATTCTTTTGCTGCTTCCACCCTGAGTCATCCCTCCTTGTTGTACCATATTCACTGCATAATTGCCAGGAAACACAGCCTCCTTTTCGCTCGTTAGGTGGTCTGCCGCGCTCAAATAACCTCTCCCAACTGCACCCCATACATCTCTATGACCTCGGCAATATCTTCTGTTCCTAAATCCCTACGCAATATGCGTATCATCTCAATTCCTTTGGCGCGTCCCAAATTCAATATACATGGAACAACGGACCCGAAGCGGGTTCTAACGTACTACAAGTTCCAAATGTCCTCGCCCCCACCGCCATCCGAGAAAACGACCGTGATGGAGGAAAAAAGAACAAAGTCGAGGTGGTTGCCAGAGGAAGGCATTGTCAAATTTTTGCAAACCAAGGCAGCAACTTCCTGGGCTGGCTTTGGAAAGGCAGAAGAGGGAAGTTGGAAGGTACGTCTCTGTTTTCTCTTGTAACCGCCATGCATTGTGTTTGGGCTCACGACCTCGTACATTTTCGCCTAGTTGAAAGTTTATCAAACGGGAGAACGTCTTGTGGATCGTATAGAGTTTGAGGAACTCGCTCTGAAAGGGATAGATCCGTCTCTGGGACCTTCCCTTGCTCATCCCTCGCCGGAGGTGGAAAAGAGGCCCCGGGTGAGTCTTTCCCTCGATGGCTGTAGCTTATCCGGCCGTTAATCGCCATGAACCAGATCCCTCTAATATATCCCTCGTCGCTGAGTTCTGATTCAGAGTCTCTGCTTCATCTCAAAAGACTTGTTGAACATCGGATGCCACAGCACAGAAGAGGATTTTACTTGTGGATGATCATTGCCCCCTTGACTGCCCCCTTTATGATCGTTCGTACGTTTCTTGTTTTATTCCAAACTCCGATGAATACCCAATTTGCACGTTTCTAAGCTGTGATACCCAACCTTCCTTTCTTCTTCTGTGTCTGGCGGTCATGGTCCCACTACAGAGGTAAGCCCCCTATCCTGCGGCAGGGTTAATTAGACTAACTTTGACACCTATAGCATATAGAGCAACTCAATACCTACAGGACCTCCTGGTCAATGACGCCATTGTTCCGGAGGGGAGCGAAGCCCTCGACGCTATCTTCAAGGATTTCTCGCCTTCCGAACCCCCAACCCCCACAGAAGCGCCTCCCAACACCAACACTAAGTCAAATCAAGATGGCTACGAGCTCTTGTTGAGAAGAGAAGCGGTGCCAGCCATTGTCAACCTATTCGGAATGAAGAAAGGCACCGACGCAGACATATATCGTGCAATCGAGCAAGCACGTTTGCGGGTAGAGAAGTCGAAACCTTAGATGTTCACTTGCACTTCTCTCTGTTTATTCGGGCATAGGACTCTTCGCGACATTGTGAGCCCAACCGCCTTGCATAATGTCCTCGCTGACCAGATGATAAGGGTATAGAAGGTGCAATACATATTAATGCTTGGACAAATTGCCATCACCCTTCTCTCATCCTCCACTACTGTTCACTTATACAAGTGACCTCTACACCTAATCCTACTAGCTTACCAAAAGCAGTATGAGCTGTTGGATTCCATTTAGGCTGGCAACAAGTGGGTAAGGAGAGCCACAAGCTGTAAAACCTCGCCAGATTCGTAGTCTATGGGAGGTACCACGACCCAAGAACGGGCCACAACACAGAGCATACGCAGTTGTCCTGGCTGGTTACACCATCCAGCAATGAAGGTTACCATTCTCCGCCAGGCAGCGTGTCACCCTTGTGTTCCGATGAGCCGTGTTAGACCTGTTACCCAACCACCGCGCATACATATCGTCCGGTTTTGGCTGAGTCAGTTATCCAGAGCTACCCGTCATGTCCCAGGATTGCGTTCCGGGCGTGAAAGCGTTTAAGCGCAAACAAGCGGTGGGGAGGAAGCGAGGTACAGTCAAGAGGTCACCCACCTTGAGTTATAAAGAGCCACCAGGGTGCGGAACAGAAACTCCTCTGTGCTACAGCTTACCACTCTTTCGTGAGCGTACCCGGAACAGTTTGAGAGAGCCACGGAGCGTAGAGACTAAAGACCTGACAGAAAGGTGGGATTCGACGGTTTCAATTTGGGTGCTGAAGAGTTACGATTTCGTCGTTACTTTGGCTGGAGATACTAAGAGGCGAGCCTCGAGATACTTAGGTTAGTGTGAGCAGCGGTCTGGACAGAACAATATAAGATACCCAGGATACCCACAAAGGAGGGATAAATAACAATGCGTTCAAGACCTTGACCACGTTGATCTCCAAGAGGCTGCAGAGTGAGGGAATATAATTGGGTTTATTTTGCCTTTCAGGCTCATTAGGTATCATACACAAACCATGGACCCAGAGAAATGGGGCGAGATGGCCGAGTGGTCTAAGGCGCCAGACTAAGGACTAGGGTATTCAGATGCCTAACTCTTCCTACCTAGTGGGAATCTGGTCTTTCGGGGCGTGGGTTCGAATCCCACTCTCGTCACAATACCTTTTTTGTAGGTGTTGTCAATCAGTGGGAGTGACTTGATGTAATGATAAGAATCTTATCTTAAATACAAGTACGCTCTTGTGCGATGGATAGGGCAGTATAATTTACTGAAAAACTACAGAGAACAACTGATACGAAGAGTCGGATTAAGAAATTTGCACGGCCGATCACCCACGCAAATTGGCGCGTGTTGGTGGTCGAAGTCGTACGGTTGGATGTGTTGCGCGGAAAAACTTGCGACGTCGTTGGAGGTCTTGCCCCTGAAGAGTTTTATTTCCTGGCCATGTATGGAGGGTTGAGATGTGCAGGAGAAAAGGCTAGCGGGGAAGGGCGAGTGAGCCTGGAAAATATATGTACCTGCGAAAGGGATGCTCTGGCCGTTGGATCGGCGTCGTGATCGATCCTTTCATCCCCCGAGTAACATTCATCTGGCGAGATGGCCGAGTGGTCTAAGGCGCCAGACTAAGGACCAGGACATTGAGATGTCCAGTTACTATCTGGTCTTTCGGGGCGTGGGTTCGAATCCCACTCTCGTCAAACTTTTGAATGCTTGGTCTTCAAAGCTTGTTCCAGTTCCACATTTTTACCCTCTTGCTGTATCCACCTTGGAATGCATTCCTTGAGGTCCTGGGGGCCGATGAGGAGGTGTGAGAAATGGAATCGAGGGGAAAGATATCTGTCTCAAGACTCATGATTCATGTGAGCTCTTCCAGACCACTTATGTTGGTGTCCGTACGGAGGGGTCTGGGTGAATGTTCGGAATATTGAGTCCCTGAGATCGCTGCCAATCACTCCCCCTTCATCGGCCACCGGCACAAGTTACTGCCTGTTCCCACTGGGTTCCATCGCGCCTGTCTTCACTCAAGCCACAAACGTCGATCACCCTAAAGTGTTACCAATCGTTTCTTTCAAAGAATGCTCATGTTCGACATTCTAAGTATATCTACCCTTCCTCATGGTCTCCGGTCGCAAACCGGGTAAAATGTGTCCCAGGGATTGCTGGGATGTGGCGGTTTTGGAGCTACAGAACTACTTCGACTGCGAGTCCGCCGACATATGAATACGGGAGTGACGACAGGTTGTCCACAGGGCGGCTGCTGGATCATGCATCGCGTCATCTCATTCTATTAACGCGGCACGTCTCCTCTTCTATGATGCCGTTGCGTTCCGACGGGGATGCCGCTGGAGTCGAGTGTCTAGGGGGCGTCTGCGCATACACAAGGTATATTGTTTCGCAACCAAGAGCTTTCTGACAAAAATGGACTCTGTATTTGCAACTTTAAACTATAAATGCTGTGCCAAAAACTGCCAGGGGCGTTTATTCTGAGGTTCAGCTTCAGTCAGCTTCCTTGCCGATGGTCTTACTCAGGAATCGGGAACGCGATGCTTTGGTCACCTTGTCGGCGTGGTTGCTAGAGCGGTCCAAAGGAAAATTTAGGTGAGAAACGTGCGCACTGGAAAGGCATTCTCGAGCAAATGCGGAAGCGCACCGTTGGTTTTTCCGTTCAGCCACAATCAGAACTCACGTACGTCGAGAGCTGATAGTTCCACGGTCGCTTCATTGAGGTTGCCTCCAGCCAGATTACTTGAGTACTGCTTGGGTAGGAGAGAGGCTTATCAGAGGCTTATCTTATCTACAATGTCAACATGGTCTGTTCGGATTGCGCCCACTGCTCAAACGCTCATGGCGTGACTATTGCGACATATTCGATACACACATTCATAAGACGTCGGACGCTGCTGGCCATCAACTCGTTCCCCTCTTCCTTGCCGCTTGTGTGAGACCTTCACACCCCTATATGGACAGATTGCTTCACAAATCTCCAGCCACCAGGTTGACGGAACCAGTATTCTAGAGCCAATTGGCCCTCGCATACATTACGGATTAGTGAGGGACCTTCTTTTACCCAATTATAACACTCTCAATGTCTAAAGAGTTTAGCGGAGCGCTACCCCGTCTCTATGGGCGGCTAATATCCTCTAATTGGAGATAGTTGAACTTCTGATCCTTTATCGTGTCAGGTGCACCTCAGGACCATTAGGGGTATTTTGAACCAGTCAGTGCGACGAACGGTGCACACCAACGGCTCCGAAAATTGAGCCCCAATTACCCCACGCATTAAGAAAGGTACCCCAAAAATGTCAACCGGTCGCTTCGATGGTCCGGTAATAGGCAGGTGGAATACGGCCTGCTTTACTGGGAGTGCAAATTTCTGATTGATGGATCAGAACTTGACTGGTTTCCAACCTTCTTATTGGGCAGAACATCGGCGGTTTTGACATTTGAAAGAGGTAGAAAGAGACATTGCGAGACGGATGACGTCACCAACGTTTGTGGTCGGTCTTATAAGTGTTCTCAACAGTCAAATCGCAGGCGAGCAACTCTTCAGCTCTTTACTCTTCGCGGAATCAGTTACCTGCACACCTGTTTTCAAGAATTTCAAGCGCCCAGAAGATCTGTGCGAAATGCCCGCAGATATTCTACAACTTCACACTCACGCCGCTACCTCTCCCCTAATCGACATCGCGCAACTCGTTCATGATGGCCTCTCTCATCCTGCTGGCCAGAAGAGCCTCCCAACCATCCTCCTGTACGATGAGCGTGGACTTAGGCTTTACGACAACATCACCACTGGTGCTCCGGAATATTACTTGTTCGGCGCTGAAGAGCAGATTCTCAAGGACCACGCCGATGAGATCGTCAAGGTCATGCACGGCGCTACTGGTGGCACCGTTGCGGACGAGGTGGTGTTGGAACTGGGCGCAGGGTAGGTCACGGCTCGTTAGTTCCGTGCTTGGGATGAGAAACCTATGTTCAACGGCAAAGCTGTCCTTCCTTTTTTGCCTTGTTGGTGATCGACCCCTTGCTCATCATCTACCCATTTAGGGCTCTGAGGAAGACGTCGCACATTCTTTCCGCATTAGCTCGTCTTGTCGGCGACCAAGCGCCAGTCGCTCCCATCACTTATTATGCCCTTGATCTCGAGCAACGTGAGCTAGAACGTACCTTGGGAGAAATCCAAAACTCGCAACTCGGCGGACAGCTTAAGGGAAAGGTCAAGACGAAGGGCATATGCGGAACGTATGACGATGGCCTCAAGTACCTCAGCGATGGAGGGTTGTATGACCTTCGAGTTAGGGAAGAACTCGCCGGTGTGACGGAACGAACCTCTCACTCTGGCAGAGCGATGTCCCCTACATCTACTCGGTCTAGTGGGTCTGGGAGCCAGGGTACTTTGGCTACGGATAGCACCCCGCCTTCCTCGCCAGATGTCACACCTCCACCCCTGCATGTTATGTTTCTCGGATCTTCTTTGGGCAACTTCTCTCGATCTGCCGCTGTTGAATTCCTTCGCGCTCTTCCTTTGAGACCTGGTTCTGGTGACACTCTCCTGATCGGACTTGATCATGATAATGATCGGGCTTTAATCGAGAAGGCATACAATGACCCTCTTGGACATACCAACAAATTCATCATGAACGGTTTGCGTGCTGCTGGTCGTGCTCTGGGAGACGAAGATCTATTCAATGGACAGAACTGGGAGTACTTCAACAGATACGATACCGTACGCTTGACTACTGCCCTCTATCTTCGGACATTCTGACCTGTTTCTGTTCAGAACGAACGTATGGCATCTATACAAATACCATGGTCTGTTCTCTAACTGTTGATAGGTCGACACGAGGCATTCTTTAAGGCAAGGCTCGATCACTCCATTACCACCCCTAATGGAAGGGTCTACACCTTCAAGAAAGATGAAATGCTCAAAATAGAAGAGTCATTCAAGGTAGAGCGGATTTAACCAATATCCGTACTCTTATGATCTGAATCGCCCTACCTAGTTCTCCGAAGTTGACGCTTACAGTCTCTTCACTGAAGCAAACCTTCGACCCATTCAACGATGGGTAGACAATAACTCACAATATTCGCTATGGCTCCTGGAGCGTCCTCCTTTCATCTTCCCACTCCCATCTTCTCCTCTTGCATGCAACAGGAGAGGTGAGCTGATTCCGAAAAAGTCGTACTCGGCGTCACCTTTCGGTGTTCCTGCCCGACAGGATTGGGAAAACATGTGGGCTCTCTGGGACTTCGTTACGTTACGCATGATCCCTCCGTCCATGCTTCATGAGAAGCCCATCGATTTGCGACACATCTGTCTGTTCTATTTTGGCCATATCCCCACCTTCTTGGATATCCACCTCTCGCGGCTTTTGGAAGAACCGCACACGGAACCCGAAGAATACAAGGTGAGGAATTGTGTGTCACCGATGAACAACTAAAGCTCATGCTACTTGTCTCAGTATATCTTTGAGGTCAGGATTCACAGTCAGGATTACGGGGTTTAGAAGTCTGACCAGGATCTAGCGCGGAATCGACCCCGACGTGGATGATCCAGCCAAATGTCATGTAAGTTTGATGATATTCGTAATTCGTGAATCCGCAATTCACTGATCACATTGAATCAGTCACATTCCGAAGTACCAACGAATCCGGAAGATTGGCCAACCCTTCCCGATATTCTCCGGTTCCAGAACCGCGTTCGCACTCGCCTGATGAACTTGTACGATGATATTGACTCAGGAAAGCGCCTCTTGACTAGGAAGATGGGTCGAGTCCTGTTCATGACTTTGGAGCATGAAGCGATGCATGCGGAAACACTTCTCTACATGCTCTTGCAAAGGGCTGGAACCGGAACCATACCCCCTTCCGACTTCATGAAGCCCGATTGGGAGTCGCTCGCTGCGTCTTGGAATGCGGCGCCCAAATCCATGTGCCAGACTATTACGTTGGGTCCCGAGACGGTTACCCTTGGACATGATGACGTAGAAGCAGAAGATGGTCATCCGGATAAGGTCCGTGCTGTGGAAGGACATGAGTATGGCTGGGACAATGAGCACCCGAAGAGGAAGGTTGAAGTTGAACAGTTTGAGATCTCCTGGAGGCCCGTCACCAATGGAGAATTCTATGAATTCTATTTGGGCCACGGAAAAGACAAGGTTGAGCTTCCAGCGAGCTGGGTTGTTGAAGACGGTGTTGTTCAAGTGAGTCATGTCATCATTCGGGATACCGCTCACTCACAGGCCATTAGGTCCGTACACTATATGGCCCGGTTCCTATGGATGTCGCGAAGTACTGGCCGGTTATAACTTCGTATGACAACCTTTCGACGTATGCTATGGTCAAGGGTGGACGCTTGCCCACGGAGCCGGAACTTCAGCTATTCTATGACAAGTTCCATTGGGGTTATGAAGGTGGGGCTAATGCCGGGTTTAGAAATTGGCACCCGTTGCCGTAAGCAACTCTGATTTTCGGGGATCCTGGTTTGTGATCAAACTCATTGTCTATTAGTGCAACGACGGGGGGCTTGAGGAATGGAGGCAAAGGGCATAACGGGGGCGTTTGGGAGTGGACATCTACGGTGTTCGATAAGACTGAGGGCTTTGTTCCCTCTAACTTATACCCCGGGTAGGCATTTCGCTCGTGTTGATGTTTATTCTGGGGTTGATGGTATCATGTAGATACTCTCTGGATTTCTTCGACGGCAAGCATCAAGTTGTGGTGAGTACGCGCGGGTTTTCGGGGACGTTTTGCTCAATTTCGTCTCTCCAGCTGGGAGGATCGTATGCGACTGTACCCCGCATCTCCGAGCGCCGTACCTTCAAAAACTGGTACCAACATAATTACCCGTATCCTTGGGTCGGAGGCCGGATTGTCTTTGACGCAAAGACAATCCCTTAAAGGACCAGACCGGACGCGTCCTCCGAACAAAAATGAACATGTACTTGTACCGGGCAACTCGTGTTTCCTAGTATGTTAAGGGACAGGACTTCGTACTGTTTGTGTTTCTATGCCTATGTGTTGAGCGCTTGAACGAATTCTTCCGTTTCCTGACCCTCTTCCTGTTTTATGATAGGAATAGCCACCTGAACTACATTTGCCTCCTGTTTCTTCTGATGAAGATATCTCTGTGCATATTGCAGGGATAGACGCTTCTCACTCAAAGAAGCGCGTATTCCTAGCCATACGTATATGGCTGGTTGCGCGGGGTCTTGTGAGTTGTCCAACAAAAACGCATCTTCGGATGACAGCGACGCCTGATTGACGACCGCGACCCGATTGAAGATTACAGTACCAGTCTCGTCCGACAACCGGAAGAGGCTTTTCTGAGCATCCTGAGATGGGTATAGAGCGGAGGCTGGAACCAAAGACTCTGCATTGAATTCCTTTAGGAATAGACCAGCTCCGGGCCCGCCTTCATCTGGAATAACATGGCATTATGTCACCGGTCATTGATTCATATTCGGCAAGGAAAACGAAACATGGGACTTGCCATAAACAAGTACTTCGCTTTCACCCTTCCTTTCGTTCGCAAGACTCCTCACGAACTCGGCAGCTTTGAATCGCTCTTGTCCAGCACTGTTCTTCGTGTTGAACTGTAGGATCTTAACCCCTTTATCCAAAACGTAGACGTCGCCCTCGACCAGACTGGAAGCGTCTGCGGGGACTTGCCTCACCACGAGGTTGGATCGTCCAGTTGTGCTGCGTGACAGATTCACACGGTACAGCTTTCGTATGTCGGGCGGAGGGGGTTCTGTGACATGGTGGAATCCCGTTGTTACGCCGCCTTGGAGACAGGTGAATTGGGGGAAATAAGAGAGAAAACGGGATGATTCATAGTTCTGTGCTTCGCGGTATAGCACAGGGGTTCCGTGGAAACCTGCAGGAGAAGGTTGTTGTGTACACGAGGCTATGGGAAGGAAGAGTGGCTTACGATCTGCTAGTTCCACAGTCTTGTAGGCGGCGGTACCCGCTTCGTCCTGAGTTGTGTTCTGGCCAAGCCAGAAATGGAGGTCGTAGGAGAGAAAGAGGGCATCCCGGGCCTTTTTGTATGTCTTTTGGTGGAGAGGACAGTGTGAGATGACAGTCTAAAAAGACAGTGATTGCTCACATGAAAAACGATATAAGAGTCACCGTCGTAGAACATTCCGTAGCGGTCCTTTGGCCATTCGACGACACGGAACTGTTCTATGCGCCAAATTTCAAGACCTATATCTGACCCTGCATCCTTCCATGCAGGTTCTCTGTCGCCTGCATGCTCGCGGACGTTCTTCTCGAGCTGGTAAATACGTGCCTGTGAAGGCGTATTCAATTGCCTTTTAGATGGGGACAGCTTACATCAGAGCCCAACAGAGCGATGTTCGAGTCGTCGATATTGTATCGGGTTGGTTTCGTTAAGTGAGACATATCGTGATCGTGATTCATCGCAATCGATGCGCCGCTGGTGGTTCTTTGATCGCGGCTAGGGGCTGGGAAGTATGACGTCTTCGACGGTAGTTGATATATTTAGGTTTGAAGCAAGTCTACCCGAGCAGAGTATGTGGGGGCCATCGTATATCATTTCCAGCCAATTTGAAGAGTCCTTTCGGCTAGTAGGAGCTACTTGTGCAAGAGATGTCCCCCATGTCAACAGCCTGCCGGTAACTGCACAGCGGGGAAGCTACATGTCGTACCTCCCGTCATGCCATGGCGACCTTGACATTTCTCGTGGCCGCGTGGGTGTTATGACAGCGGAACACTCTCGTTTGCAAGCTTGAGCCTAGTTTAGTGTACCATCAAAGGTGCAGCCGAGCGGGATCTGATACATTGGATTATGATACTTCGATTAGGTGTGAGCCATAGCGACTGTTCCTGTCGAAAAATACAGTTCAGATGAGTCTACTGGAGAGGTTAGGAGGGACCGAGTAGTAGGACCACAGGAATCCGGGTTCCACTATTTTTGGACCATCATTGATAGTCTTTGCTGTGATCACTATCGAGCCTTCATGAGCCCCGCTATGCTGAAACGAACAGGACACAACACACTGAGTTAATTCGGAATGACTCGATCGCCTTTTCGAAAGACTCGGGCTCTTCAGTACTTCGGTCTCCATCGTACCTTTCTTTTTTTGACCTGGGCAAACCGGTGGAGCAGTTACAGGCTGCGACGGCGTTCTGATTTTGGAACCAAGCATACAAGGAAGAGTGTGCGACAATGTCGCATCAGCGCTCTGAGAACAGCCAACTGTGTATCGTGAGGGTTAACTATATTTAAACCTACCCCGAATGCTCCATAACACAGGGACTTCGAAATCCGCAGTCCCAACTCTCGCCACTTGGCGAGTTTGGCAGTGCCCAGTGGCGATGAGTTGGAAACTTCGGCCGTGGGCGTCGAGCACTGCAGTTTTCTTTACGTTTCCACTAGCCAGCATTACCCCAGTTTGTGGAATTCTTCACCCGATAGACTTCGGTAGCAACCAGGAGACACAAGGAGCAACCGAACAACGCGTTGCAGCCAGTTCCCTGTTAATGAGAATATCCGATTGGTCACAGCCACCCGGAGCGATCATCTTACCTTGTGGTATGTAGCAGTATGTAGCTTGTGGTAGGCAGGCACAGGTAGGCACCTCCATTCGACCCCTGTACAAGCCTCTTCATGGGAACATTGAGGATTAAGTATAGGCGAACCAAGGAGAGCCGCTAAAGACATAAAAAAAGTATATTTTTGGCAGGTGTGGTTGGGAACCAGGGAAGCTTGGCCGACCAAGCCGAGGCCGCCCTGATCCTTTTCTCCGCGCACGTGAACACACCGCACAGGTTCGATGATTGATATGAAGTTACATTGTCTTGGCGAATGGGTATCCCTATAAAATAAACCTCCCTTGCACCTGAGGGAGCAAACACCTCCCGCATTTTCCTCTTTACGACCAATGTTGCGTGCCGTAGCGATTGTTGCTCTTGCTGGTTTGGTTAGTGCCCAGTAAGTCCAAGAGTTTAATAGTGAATCCTGGGACTCACCTTTCGTCGAAGGCTGCAGGGACTTTCGAACGAGTGCAAGTCAGCACTGACTGGCCTTGTCGCCAATGAAGATGCAAGCACTTGCTTGGCCCTCGACTCTTTGCTTTCCCTGGCAACAGCGTCTAATAACACATCCATTGTCGGACCCATCAACGACTGGACCGCAAATGTATGTGCTGCGGCACCCTGCAGCAACCAAACCCTCGCCGCCATCGTGAGCAACATCACCTCTGGCTGCCAGAACGAGATTGGCGGCGGCCAATCAAATGCGGACCCGACCACCCTGGCCGCGAGTATCACACCTCTTGTTCAACAATATTATCCTACTGTCAGAAAAATAGTCTGTTTGAAAGAGTGAGCGGAGGTCTTTTTTTTACTCAAGGGAGACAAACTCATGGCAATGTTCAATGTGTAGCGGCAATACCAATTGTATCACTCAAACCCTGACCAACATCGAGTCCATAACTGGACCTCTCAGCGTCAACAACTTGCTCAGTATCGCCCGTGGTGGTCGAATTATTTCGGACATCCCCAACAATGTTACCTGCACGGACTGCATTAAAGCTGCTTACAATGTCATCAGGACCGATGCCCCTGACCTCGTGGAAGACGCTGCTCCAGAGCTACAATCGCGATGTGGTGCCTCCTTCACGGGTGCGTTTTGTTAATCAATATTACGTCCCACGACATGTTAATCATATCTTTCATATAGACGGGAATACCCCATCCAGCATCTCGCAGAGCGCAGTTGACGGCTCCAGCAGTGGCAACACGCAGAACAACGGAGCCACAACAATCATTGGGTCCGGCCTCGCTGTCTCTGTTTTGACCATCGTTTCCACTGTCATCGCTCTCATTTAATGGAGGGTGATCCACGCTACTCTTAACATATCCCCTTCTTAGTTCTTCCTACGGATTAATTTAATCTGGACATTTGTGTACTTCTGAAGAACAATCACATCCATTTTTCATTTTCTTCTGGATCTCTTTTGAATCTTTGATGCGGGTGCCTGGGGTCTGGAACCTCGACCGTCATTGGATCGGAACGCCTAAACTTATGATTTCGGGTGATTCCACAACACTGATAGCCCGTACATCACAATCAGAATTAGTCAAACTATGTGACAACCAAGACATGAGGTTATCAGGACGCTTCTCGGGGTTGTAAGGCCTCCAGTCACAGTAGTTTCGGTACTGGGGTTGAGCAAAGCCCACATTGAACTACTCGAAATATCTTCCTCCGTTGTAAGCCTGGTCTCACACCGATTGACACTGACACAATAATCAACTGACTAACTGACCGATGATGTCACAGGAGAGGCGGATGCCCCCTCCTATATAAAAAGACATCTCTTCGTAATGACATTTGACCCTTTCTCCCTATTCTACTATCATCTCTCCTGTGTTCAACTCGTAATAACAGCGCCCTTGCCTATTCATCCGCCGTTGATCATCGTGAGTGGCATCTGTGGGAGCAGACTTATATCCTTGTAGGTTTGATTATTTCCCAGTGTCCAAATTCCTTTGTTGTTCCTCCACTGCAAGCTCTCCGCGTGTAGATTATTGTTCAATCCACTTCCAATGCGGCCAAGAAGAGCTGGTAAAGAAGTAAATAAAAAATTGGCAGGTATAGTTGGGAACCAGGGGTATTTGCCGAGGCTGCTCCGTGTTGTTCCCTTTGATGTTTCCTTGCCCGTGAAACCCACCGCACAGGTCGATGAATGATCTGAAGTTACGTTGTCTTAGCGAATGAATTCGTGTCCCTATAAAAAAAACCTCCATGCAACTGAAGGAGGGGACACCTCCCTACATTTTTCCCTTTACGACCAATGTTGCTTGCTGTAGCAATTGCCGCTCTTGCTGGTTTGGTTGCTGCCCAGTGAGCCCAAGAGTATATTGATAGTAAATTCCCAGACTCACTCTTCACCAAAGGCCGCCGGGACTTTCGAGCCAGTGTATTTCAGCACTGACTGGCCTTGCCGCCAACGAAGATGTGAGAACTTGCTTAGGCCTCGACTCTTGGCTTACCCTGGCAACAATATCTAATGACACATCCATTGTCGGACCCATCGATGACTGGATGACAAATGTCTGTGCTGCAGCACCTTGCAGCAACCAAACCCTCGCCACTATCGTGAACACCTTCACTTCTGGCTGCCCGAGTGGGATTGGCGGTGGAAATATGGACCCAGCCATCCTGGCCAATATTATCACGCCTCTTGTTCAACAATATTATCCTACTGTCAGGAAAGTGGTCTGTTTGAAAGAGTGAGTGGGAGCTTTTTTTACTCAAAGGAGGCAACTTCACGGCAAGGTTTAATGTGTAGCGGCTATACTAATTGTCTTACCCAAACCCTGACCAATATCGAGTCCATCACTGGACCTCTCACCGTCGCCAATGTTATTCATGGAAACATCCGGGTCACCCCCAACAATGTTACCTGCACGGACTGCATGAAAGCTGCTTACAATGTCATCAAGACCGTTGCCCCTGACCTCGTGAAAAACGATGATCCGAAACTCCAGTCGCAATGTGGTGCTTCCTTCACAGGTGCGTTTTCTTTAATCAATATTACGTTCCATGATGTGCCTTAATATATCTTCCATGTAGACGGGAATACCCCATCCAGCATCTCGTAGAGCACAGTTGACGCATCTAACAGCAACACGTAGAATAGTAGAGCTACAACGATCGATTCGTCCGGCCTTGACGTCTCTGCATTGACCATCGTTTTCACTATCGTTGCTCTCGTTTAATGGAGGGTTGGACTTGTGATCCGCATGCTACTCCAACATACTTGCCTTTCTCCCTACGGATTAATTTGATCTGGACTCTTGTGGACTTCTGAGGGTCGATTACATCCATTTTTCAGATCATTCGAATGTTTGATCCTGGGGCCTGAGACCTGAGACATAGGAACACCTGAACTCCTGCAAAGAATAGTTTTATAACTATCGGTAGCCCGTACATACTACAATAAGAGTTAGTCAGACTATGTGTTAACGAAAAAGTGTGGCTATGAGGATGAAAACGCATCATTGAATTGCTTCCTGCGGTGCTCGGGGGTGTAAGGCTTCCAATCAGCGTAGTTTCGGAACTGGGGTTGAACAAAGTGCATATCGAGCTCCTGGAAAATTTCTTCCTCCGTGTAAGCTTTGATCATTTCCCAGTGTCCGAATTTCCCTTCTTTTTCTTCTGCAGTGGATTCTCCGGATCCAGATTCGTGTTCAATCCACTTCCAGAGTCCATCGTCATTGAGATAAAGCCCTTTGTCCTGAGCACGGGCGGTGGCATGTTTCTGGAACTCTACATCCCCCGTAAAATGTATGAGAGCGGCTCCGCGGGATTTCTGTGGAACCACGCTGATATTTGGCTCAATAAATGATTCGACGTAGCGGGGAGGTGCACATACTGAATATTCAACCGACGATAGTTTCCCTGCTGGTCCCGGATAGCTTGAAGGCGAGTATCTGCATCCTGCCATTCTTGTTCGTTCAAGCCTGGTAATCTAATGACCCCATGCCATGACTTGAATATCTTTTTGCGAGTCTTGGCAATTAGCCCTCGGAGTTCAAGGTATGGGATAATCTCCTCTTGCAGGAGAGTCCACGTGTGTTCAATTCTATTAAGATATGGACGTGCGTCGAAACGGGCGACGTAGCCATAACGCTTGTGGGACTTGGGAAGGGCTTCGGGCGGAGGTGGTATAGGGACATGAACATGGTCCGGATGAAGAACCATCAAGTTTATATCGGGACTGATGACACCACGGCGACTGCGAAAGGTAAGCGTCAGTTGAAGGAGCGTTAAGTGGCAAACCTTACTGTTCACCAACGAGGATCCATTCATAGGAGGAAGGAGTGTGTTGTTTGCAGAACTCCTGCTTGACAGTCAGAGCATAGTCAAAGAAACAAGAGACGACATACGAGGACTGCGTTGGCGGTTTCTAAGGAAGTGTCATGATGCAGGTGATCGCGAAATTCGATGCCCACTCGTTGTTCTCTGGACAGATAAGCCTGGAACTCTGGTTTTAAGAGGTCCTCGATTGAATTGCAACCAGCGCGGCGGAGCTGAGACATCCTGGTCGGCCTGTTCGTAGGTTATGGTGAATCAGAAGAGCGGGACGCTATACAAACGAAAACCAACCCCATTCCAGGAAGTTTGGCGAGATTTAGGACTAGCTTGAGTTCCTCTCTTGTTTGATGGTCTGTTGGCCTATGTAGTTGAAGTCAGCAGTCAAGCGAGGAACAAGAGCCGTGAAGCTGTATATACCATCTACCACTCTCAGCGAACTCATGCAGTTTTCCTAGAGTATAAGGTATCAGATGGTACCCACTACTCAGGTATAGCTGCCTTGGGTCAATGTTTCCTGGCGCAACGAGGGGTTGTAGACACAAGTACCTGATAAATTGGAGCGCTTGAGGTAATGGGTTCTTTTATTTCTGCAAGTCCCTTGATAAATCGTTCAAAACTGGGGAGTCTACGCTTTCGAAATTGTAGACTTGTGATCTCCTTGTTGGTATCTAGTAGGTGTCGTTAGGGCCTTGACATTTTGCCTCGGAACGCACTGACACGCACCTTCAATGAACAGGTCCAGAAGCTTTTGATTGTGTGGGTGGGCAGCTATCCTAGGCTTAATTGGTTTTGAAACAACTGAGGCAGCTGGATGGGTCAATATTGGAAAATGCGGGAACGTGTTTGGGAGGGACTTACTCGTTTGTCTCCTCTCTGAGGGAGGCAGCGCATCTGCGATTACTGACGATGTTGCCAAGTTTGCGCGATGTGGTAGGCGGATGACCGACGCGTTTTTCCCCAGTTTCTGCAAGCCCCTGCCATAGAGCCTGAAGCTGAACATGGTTTGGGCGACAGAAGGAGTGTGACCCTTGTCACGTGTGACGAACGCGTCTTGTTCTGTGGATGATAGCAAGCCGGCGAGCCTATAACCACCATGGCCGACAACCAAAATGCCGCCTCGACCTCGTCGTTTCCCGCTGCGCCCGGCCCATACGGCAACATGACAGATACTCAACTTCGACAGGCAATCAACCACATCACTTCCGCTGCCCAAGCCACTTACGCTTCCCCAGCACCCCGCCCAGCTGATCCCAAAGGTAAAGTTGTGTGATGGCATATGTTCCAGAACACTTGATGCAACTCGCCTTTTACTCATAGCATACATGAGAAACGTTCACACATGGTCAGCGACCACTACACCGCCTCCCAAAACTCCTGCATCTGCCGCTAGGAACACCCGCACCCGTCAAACACGTACTGCAAATACGTATACACCCGCCGCCGCTTATACACCACCTGTGTACCAGGCTCCTTTGCCTATGGCCCCTGTCTCTGTCGTTCAGCCCAATCCTCCACGACCACCTCTACCGACAACCCCTCAAGCACTCCACTCGACCTATGCGCCACGCTTACGCACAGGTGCTACCCTCCTTATGCAACCAATCCTTGCATCTACGGCTGCAACACACTCACGTGCCACCGCAAGACGTGGGGGAGTGGTCAATTACGCAGACCCTGGCTCTGGAGATGAGTTTCCTGATGCCGGTGCTCTCGACTCGGATGACTCGGATTTTGTGGCAAGCGGTGGCACACGAACGGCAATACGGCAGTCGAGGAGTAGGTTGGGCGCCGGAGTGTCTGTTTTCAATTCCGCAACGGGATCCTCTGCGACACCAAATCGCACGGGCACACCTCAAGTAGAGAAAAACGAATTAGACCAGAGTTATCTTGGTCAAATACCACCCGAAAGGTTCATCAAACCAAGGCCCATGCAGCCAACAGTCCATGAATACCCGTAGGTATCTTTGAAGTCTGACGTCACCTTTTCGCTCTCAATCTTGACGATAGGGCACCCGACGCATTGGCGAAACAAGGGCAAAAGCGAACCTCGCTCATCCCAATACGTGTCGAGTTTGAAACCGACACCCATAGAATCCGCGACTGCTTCGTCTGGAACGTGAATGAAGAACTCACCAAGCCTGAGACTTTTGCGAAGATCTTTTGCTACGACCTCGATCTTCCCCTTACGTTTGCAGAGACAGTTGCCGCACAAATACGCGCCCAGATAGAAGAACATGAAGGAGTGGCAAGCATGGAGCTGGGTCAGGATGGTGCACCCGATTTTGATGAACTGGGACAAAATGGTGATGAGTTACCAGAATGTCGTGTAATTTTGAGTGTAAGTCGAATACACCATATCCATCATGAATATATGTTAACCTGTGTTATAGATTGATGTTCAAATAGCCAATCATCATCTTATGGACCACATCGAATGGGACCTACTTTCACCGCTCACACCTGAAGCTTTTTCAGAAAAGCTCTGTATGGAACTTGGTCTATCTGGAGAAGCAATACCACTTGTCGCACATGCTGTTCACGAAGAACTCATGAAGCATAAAAAAGACGCTATAGAGTGGGGTGTCATTGGAGGCGAGCGGGACATTGGAGAAGATACAGGTACAGGGGGCGATAGGCCACGAGACAAGAGTGGATTCGGGTTGGTGAAGGATAAGACCGGTTTGGGCCTTGGTTGGGGTCGGGCTCCAAAGGATGGACGAGGGCCGAAGACATTAAAGAGCGTATGGAGAGATTGGCAGGAAGCGGAAGAGTTTAGGACGAAGTTTGAGGAACTGACAGCCGAGGAGGTGGAGAGAAGGGAGATTGAAAGAGAGCGAGCGAGCAGGTGTGTTACACGTGTTCCATCCAAACGTTCGATGAGGCTGATTTCGTCGAGCATGCAGGCGGCTAAGGCGAGAAACGTCAAAATTCCAGTCGACAAGGAGTCGGCGACGATAGCAATCCTGTTGTATTGCTTGACATCTTCAGTACTATCATTATATGTCGATTCAATGACACTCCAGTCTTGTATCAAAAGCATGGAGTTAGTTCCTCTGTTGATCAGCTGCACGCACGGTCTTCTCCTACCACCAACCGATCGTGAGCTACACGATTTATCTCCTCTGCTACTCGGGATATCTTCAAGTTAGCGACCGTGATTTGGCCTCCCGTAACACATGTAGGTACTTGAAAATTCGCTGCGCTCACAAAAACATTGAAAAATACTGAATATCAGTGAGCAGAGTGGACCCGTACTTGCGTACATCTTGTTCAGGGCCGCAACTCTTTGACACGCGTGATCTTTGCCTAATCTCCCATATTTCTGCAAGCGAGGGACGAGTCCAGTCATACCCTGGGACTGGACTCCTAATCCCGGACAATGTTTCATTTTGTGTCAGAGCTGAAGGCTGCGGTGAATACTGGACTCCTGGTACTGACCTGGAGTCGACGGAGTCATCCCCACTCATCCGAGTTGAAAAAGAAAATGATTGTTTCGAAAGTTGTTACGTGGTTGAAACGAGGGATATGTGGTTAGAGATCGTCTTTATTATGGAAATTGAAAAGCGGGACTTGAGCTGGGCTAGGTTAATCAGCAGGAAGGGCGCAAGGCAGATCGGGATGCTGGAGCGGGTGTATTGGAAAAACGAGCGAGATATCTCAAGCACTAGACCCGTTGTCTGGTCGTCAGAAGGCGTCCAATCTGAGCCAGTGCGAAAGCTGCCGGAAATATCTAATTGTTGACACGACTCGTCTGTCCGAAATAGCGCAGGTAGCCTGAGTCTCCGCTGACTCCGAACAGGACTCTGGTACCGTTGACAAAATCAAGCGCTTATGCGAGGAATGGAGCTGGAGCTAGGCCCTGGTTCGGAGCCTGTGGGTCGGAAACAGCATCCTTAGGCGCTTGGAACTTCGTGCGCGAGTGCTTATAATTGGTCATCCCATGATCGGAGAATGTTGGCGCATCCAGGTACTGGATTGCTCCGCCTGTCATCTACTTATGTCCTGGAACTGAGCGCTGAACCCCTAAGTATAGGTGATGGGTAGGGGTACTTATCCAGAGACCTACTTAGCGCTCGTGAAGTGGCGTCCGGAAATTTCCATCCCAACACATAGCAAATGGTGGGTCCGTATTTGTGGTCATTTACACGCGTAGAGAGTATATATCTTGAGAACCAGTCGGTTAGGAGTCGCAAAATCCTGTCAATACTGAGACCGTTCATAGTCATTGATAAGCCTAAGACTTACGATTGTGAGCAGATCATTACTGCCTCTCATTGCTCTAGCACTCACGGCCAGCATGTTCAGCCCGTCCGGCGACGATGGGAAGGTATACACCTCCAGTTCGAGGTGCTTTAGCCCGCGTTATTCCGTAGTAAAGTTGGACTGCTAGCGGGACACCCGGAACAGTCCTTTGTGTTTGGATCGAGGCTGTTTGGCTCAAGAGGCGAATACTCTTTCTTGCGCCGCCGCTTATACGTGCTCCCTAACTGGAACTGGTATCAATCAGATCGGAGGAGCTAGCAAACCTATGTAGACTATTTACTTACTCGCGGACCCTGCGGAAACTGTGATAATTGCATGTACCCGTGTCTCAACGTCATCGACTTGTGCTCTGGCGTTACAGCACGTCTGCGCCCTTACCCAAACAGCAACACGGACTCTCCGAAACCTCCCACCTGTGCCATTTGCCGGGGGGCGCCTCATTGGTACCGTCATCACGATCTCTGCTCTAGAACTTCATTCGATCAAACAGACGCCAGTTCCACTGTCACGCTTATTCGACTCCTATCCTTCACCTAGGAACTCGCTCCTATTACCAAAAGCACGACCTTGGTCTCGTGTTTTAAAAAGAGACCTGTCCAATCTCTTCCCATCCCCTCCCCGAGGCTCAAGGGCAGCCCTTCCCAGAGTTAAATGTACGTTTACGAAATTGGTGCGCGGAAGCGAGAGCAAAAGGTGGCAGTTACATTGCACATAATCTGCCCCCTCCTCCCTCCAGATTCAATTTGACCTCAGTGAACCTGCTCTGTACATATCAATATTATGACGGAATGCTAAGTTTTTTTGAGAAATAGTTTCGTCGTCATAATCTCATATACTTATGCTCAGCGTTCCAGGTACGAATCATTTTCCGTAATTAATATCAACCTCTCGGGAAATCTACATATAATGTGGTTGAAGTATACAGTATATGCCATGTTGCGAGTATTCGGGAAAAACCTCGGCATATCCGCGACACGTCTTGTACTGAAGCGGGCAAATGCGTCCACAATGAAACAGTTTGCTGACACGAGCGCCATATCAGCTCGTAACAAGCGTTCCAACATGCTTATGTCCGTCGCTATCATTCCGAGGATAATCCTTACTCTATTCTTTCGGAATGGTGGATGGAAATTGGGCAACGTTCGTCGTTGCCGAGCACAGTGGCATGGCGGCTAAGCGGAGTTTCCGTTTCGCATGTATTATTGGCGCTCTGAATGAGAAGATCGTTCGGGGAATCATACATAGTAATTATCCTTTGGAATTTTCCAGGGAGCAGGTATTCTTGAACCTCAGTGGGGGAAATACAGGCCCTTACAACTCGTTGGTTCTTAGGAATTTCAGGGGTAATAAGGTCTAGATAAATTTATGTAGTGCCTGCTTTTTCGGTGGGTATATCAGCATAACAGTTCGATGAATGTACCACCTGTCAGCTTTGGGTAATGAATCTCGTCAGATAAGATCCAGATGCATTGTCCCTCCGAAGGTCATCTTATGTCCGTTATAACCGTTGTCACTCCATATGGTTTGACACAAAATATCACCTGGACAGATGACCTTTACCAAGTTGCTATCGTGCCTTTCACTTCGGAGGAGATAGGCTCAGGTTTACCACAATCAGTATCACACACCAGCAGTCAAGGTCGAGGTACTGAGCTGGGAATTGCATCAAGAGATAAGGAAGAAGGAAGAGAACACGGCGTTGTTATCACGTCGAGATATGTACTTCAAGGCTGAGTTTAAAACCTCGGGGGTAATGTGTCAAAAAACACTGTTCTTCGAACTTTTAGTAACTGAATCAGACTTGAGAGCGCTGTGTGATCATTTCTATCACGGTTCTACGACTTTCTGTGGGACTAGTTTCTTGTCATAGGACCTTGACGAGTTCAGGAAGCCTGAGAATCAATGTCCAGCTTCCAGACGCTCTCCAAGCGAAGATCTGTGATGGACCATGAGAAGCTCAGTCGGTGCCTTCCGTGCCTCGTAATCATAGCGCAGTACTCTGAAGAGCCCCTCAATTATCGGAGAAACCTCTCCAGAACGATGAGCTTATTCCATAAGTGTTGTAAGAACGTTCTGGATACATATGGCTGGATCATTCGAAGATCCAGCAGTTGTTCATGCTGCTGGGAGCTTAGTTGTAAGGTCATGTTTCTCGGTGATAGCTCGTGCGAGCCGAGCCCGAAGCCCCGCTTGTTCCCGGGCGACGCGCCATAAATGCTTGCGTCCGGAGGGGGAATTTCGGGTCTGATGGATCCCGAGCAATTATGAGGATCAGAAAACTACAATTAGCTTGGCTGCATGGAAGCCTGTGTGGCACCGAGATATCGATTAATTAGTGAGGCAAACCATCCCCGTTGCTACCAAATTACGTTCCATGCAAGCCAGAGTGGAAATAATAACACGTCTATTCATCAAATTCGGGATTGAGTGCTGGAGATCGTGTGGCTTTAATGATGTACCGCACCCATCACTTCATTGTTTTCAATACAATGCAACACATTTTTGTTATGGGGACGGAAAATCCCGACCCCGAGCCCTGGGGTGAAACTGGGGCTTCGAAGCCTAAGTCATGAATGCATGGACCCCACTATCGGAGCGCGAGATCAGTGAAGGAAACTTGAGAATCAATCATATAGGAGGCAACCCCTTGGGCCGCAAGATCCCAGGATCACACGCAGTAATTCATAGTGCAGCATCTTTCATCCCTTAACTATATAGAGCGTTTCTCCGAAGGCATGACTTATGGTAGCAAGGTTCTGAAACTGGGGTTCTCCCTACCGCTAAGTATCACCGAGCATCGATTACGTTGACACCAGAAGTGTCACTAGGGCGCAGTTGACCAGAAGTCAGACAGGGATGATCCATCGGACGCGGGGTAGATGTTGGGAGAGGGTATGGGGGAATAAGCAACCGAGAAGTATCCACAACACATGCCCCGCTCCACCAGCCACCGCCTAGACCTTCAGGAAGAACCCGGAATTATTTCTGCTTCTTACACTGCGACAACCATCAACCCTAGAGTTGGGAGCTCGGAAGGTCGATGGACAGTCGACGTTGACAATGCCATACTTCTGATAAGACGGCTTCTGGTATAGTCAGGAGTCAGTGCAACTTAGCCGGTGATTAAGTCATGAGGTTTGGGGAGGAGGGGGGTGGAGGAGACGACCACATTAACGCACAAGAGCAGTCTGGGCCCCTAGGCGAAGAGTGTCACTTTATAACGTGTGGCATTGACGTTTGCACAGTTAGCAGCCTGACGGTCGAAATGGATGAAAGGGATCGACTCATTCTATCACGATCAGTTTTACCCAGTCCTCATCAAGTTTCGGCGACGATGACCGAGTCTTGTTCCTTGATTTTCGGCGCCCCAGACCTGCCTCGCCCTCCGAGATGCGCATCACTGGTTACGGGAAAACAGCGAAAGTCTAGATGTGGCAAGATGTCGGGTCCATAACGGGAAAGGGTCTGGTAGGACATTCTGCGGGAAGTACGGAAGACGAGCGTGCTTGTCGTGTTTCATCACGAAGAGGTTGTTATGCTGTTCACGTCCATTGAGTACACTTCTACTCTTGACTCACTTGATGAGTGCACGCGCGAAAAATTACTTGAAAGGTAAAGTGCTCCAGAGTGGTTAGTGTTCAGTGCTGTTACTAGCCCATAATCCACGGTCCTCGACCGTGCATCAACAATCAACCCAGTGATCAATATGTCAGTTACTCTTATCTGAAATAAATGAATAGGGGATTTGAGCTTGTTAGCACCGTATGCATCAATTTATTTCGGAAACCTACGTGCACGTTGCCAGTGAGCATAAATGAGCTGGGCGTGACGATAATTTAGCCAAAGGACTAAGATTAACGGTCTATCCTTCCACCGCTTAGAAGCATAATCTGTGGAAAAGGCCAGACGAAAAGTGGGGAAGTTTCGAAAAAGTTTTCCTCGTTCGCGTTTGTGTTCCCCCGCACTCGGGATAACTTACTCATGCGATGTGATACGAGTCGGATGTGGTGGGATGCGATAAGCGATCGCAGTGTGGTTTGACGGAGAGACATTCAGTTACGCCGAGGTTCTCCAGTACTGGATGCCAGTAGTGTTGTTGAAAAGTTTTGCCTAGAGGAGGTTCTTTGAAATGTGGGTTGGCAGACCAAAGGGGTTAGAGGGTTCTGGGCCTGAGGAAGAGAAGTGACCCAAGGGAATGGGCGTTCACAGGGTTAGTTTAACTTGGCTATGCCCTTTCCGCTGAGGGTGCATATGAGTAATCATGAACGGCGGTGTATGAATCCGGGGTTCGTGGTTTTCGAAGCCCTGGGGTAAATATCTACCTTGAGCAATGAACGCTGAGGTAGGGTTGCTAACAGTAAAAACACTTGACGACGACCTGACAGGATCTACAGCCACGTTAGGCCAAAGCCACAAAGTGGGTAATGATCCATCAGAAAATGTCTGTCAGCAAAACTCGTATCATACGATCTGCGACAGGGGGAAGGTTAGAAGGGCGCCTGGGTGACGCACTAAGTATCAATCAATCCGGTGTTCATCAAAAGCAATCGGCAGAATCAGGGCCTATGAATATCTACAGCTCATGACTCCCAGTTCTCTGGTTGTACGGCTCGAAAAAGAAAAATTTCGAACCTAATGATAGAGTCCCTCTATCCCATATAGAGCCACAAGCATCGCGTGGCGTGCTGTCCTTCTGGACTTGAGTGAAAATTCGTGGCTAGAATAACAACGGCCTGATCGGTGATGGCCGACTTCGACACTGGTTTGGGTGCGCACAGAAATAGCAAGTCGATGGATTCCAGCTATGGCTAGAAACGAGCCTCATGATTGCGATAAAAAGCTTGAAAGATGCAGAGTGCAAGTTTGAGGAAAGTAAGCCAAGATACGTTCAGTGTTACGTTATGAATTCCGCCCGTCATTGTGACGACTCTTGAAACTCGAAGAATAATCGGACGCGAGTTTCACCGACGTTTTTGGGTGACGTGCTTCCCTGAGCCATGGGCCAATGTGCCATTCGAAGGGTTACTGTTGTTCCAACAGAAAGAGAAGCGAAGTTTGGCGCGTTATATGGAAGTGCTGTGAGGTCCCCGCGGTGAGTTTGCGATTGAGCCCAATATTCAGGTCAGGGCTACCGAACTAGTGCGCGAGAACGATGAGGGGGAGATCAGGGGATGGAACCCCAGTGTGAACAGGGTGTGGAGACCTGGTCACAATGTTCTTTGCCGTATTTTGGCTTGATGACGTAGAGGGTTGTCGTCGGTGGTGGGATTGCGCCCGACAAGGTAATCGAAGCCAGCAATGGGTGAGATTACCATACGCCATAAATATGAGGCAATGATTTTAGGGAGGAAGGTGGCGCTGCAGACTCCATGAGATGTATGCCAACGGGTGCGGTCTGCATGATATACCGGAGATTGAGGGTTTCAGATTGCACATGTTTCGCGAAATAAAATGTGGTTGGTGTTTGCGCCGGTCAGCTCTGTGTTCTCCCGGAAAAAGGTGAGAATTACGACTTGAAGGGCATGCCACGCCATGGCCACGTCGTAGCTGTTGCTGACACAGGTTTGATCGACAACGTGGATGGTGTAGATGGAATGTAGAGAACTGGTGGAGTGCAACATTCCAACGTTCGAGGGTATGAATACGGCAGCCAAGGACGCGCAACGAGTCGGGATTCACATGTTGAGAGGACAACAAAATTAGACTAAAGGCTTACACCGTTGAATTTTTTAGGGCGTGATCTTGATTTGCAGTGTCGGCGTGGACCTAAAGAGCCTACCAGGGAAGGGCCTACCCCGCATCTGCGATCAGGGCCAGGCTAGATCTCGGGATTGATGATGTACGTATCTAGATCCAACAAGTGGTCAGGATCTGTTTGTCGCCTCGAGGAAGCAATGCGGTTTCTGGGAGAATCTTATGGGAGCAACGGTGATATTCTGGGGCTGGATGGAAGCGCTGCGGAGCCTTGTTGGGCAAGACGGCACATGGGGAGGTTTGTTTCTGAGGTGAGCGAATATCAGGTGGTACGGACCGAAGAGCAGATGGACGGATTTCGAGGTGACGCATGTTGCGGCTCTCGAGATAATGGGCGCCTTCGGGCCGAATCGGAGGGACGGCAGTAGTCTAGGCCGGGGGAGTTAGCGGAGACTTGACAGGAGTTAGCAGAAGGTTAGCAGAGGGTTAGCAGAGGGTTAGCAGAGGGTTAGCAGGGTGATGCACGGGATTTCCCCGGGAAAGAGGAGTGGGTGCGGGGATTGGCAAGCGAAGGCAAGCGTGAGTAAAGTCACCTCACCGAAAGCCTTTATATCCAACCCCACACCCTCCCTCTTACCATCCAACATGCCCGACCCCAACAACAGTGACAAGCAGGTCGCAAGACCTTACAAGTGCCCTTATGTCCTCTGTGGCCGCGCCTTTTCTCGTCTCGAGCACCAGGTCAGTCCCTTTCATGCCCCTGCTCACCCTTGCTCACAGCTCGCCACAGACCCGTCACATTCGCACTCACACTGGCGAAAAACCTTTTCTCTGCACGTTCCCTGGTTGCGAAAAGCGCTTTTCCCGTTCAGATGAACTCACTCGCCATTCTCGCATTCACAACAATGATTCTCAGTCCTCCGCTGCTGCTTCAAAAAAGTCCGCTGCCAAGCAAAGACTCGAGTTTACTCCCATCGAAGAACCAAACCACTCTTCCTATTCTGGCAGCAAATCTGCTAACGATGCCGCCATGCGAGTGAAAAAGAAGGCTCGGAGCAGGGCTAATAGTGACGACGAGGTGAGTTTGTCCTTTCTTTCGGTGCTATGTCGGTAGAACTTCTTCGTTTCTAAATTCGCTATCTCTTGCACCAACCCCTCTGCCAGATTGCTGACGCACGTTTAAAACACAGGGCGACTCTTATGCGCGACCCACCGCTGTCGGTCCTTATGATATGCCCCGTCGCACCCATTCTGCTCAACACTCAACGTCATCACAACAGACGGCATTCACCGCTCTATCCAGTGTTGCCATGGATGAACTATATGCCCTGGAACGCCAAGAAGCCATCCGGCGTGCAGAGTATGAGGCTCGTCGCGCTGAGGCTCTCCGCCGCGCCGAGTCAGAAACCCGATTCCAGTTCGAAGCTTCGAACCCCTATTTCCGCCACCGTCTTAGCAAGAGCGCTACCACGAGTCCCACAGCTACCCCTGCCCTACGCCCTGGACTTGCCCTCGGCTTGACTCCCGAAGAACGAGGGTACTTTGGTCTTTCTCAAGAACGAGATTGGCACCCTCCATATGACGAACGTGACGACAAGAAAAACCAGAGGCGTCTGAGTGGCCCTTGGCACCTACCTCCATCATCTTCGCACCATCAGCCCCATCATTCTAACCTCGTACAGTCTCGTTCCTCCGGTCACCTCGTCGATCAAATGCGACCGGCAGGTGCCAGTCATGGTATTCATCATTCTGTCTGGGCACATCCTTATCACCCCCAACCCCCACATGCCCACTATCGCCGTATAGCCAGCACTAGCACTCACGATGACTCCCCGTCACCTATCAGCTCAGATTCAGAAACTCAGGCAGCAACTTCACGATCTCCTCCTCGAGGGCTCTTCCAAATTGGACCCACCCCTCTACACCACTCGCGACCCCACTCCTCGGATCAGTCACCACCCCATTATTCTGCTATGCGAACTACTTCTGCCGAGTTTGCCTACACTCCTTCGACTAGTCCATTCTTAGGTCCTTTGAGGACTCTCAACATACATTCAACAAACCCGTCACGGGCACCCTCACCCGTGTTGCTTCCGCCACCGACAATTGAAAGCCGTGATAGGGATCGTGACATGGTCGAGGATGGACTTTCAAGGTCTAGAGGCCCCAGCGTGGCGGGTAGTCCAACAAATTCATCGATACAGATGCACCACCGTCCCATGATTAAACAGTCCAGAAGAAAAGAGTCTTTGGGATACGCTCTGCCTACATTGCCCCACCATAACCATCATTTACCACCTCACGGCCCGTCCTCTGGCGTGCCCACGCCACAACTATCCAGTGGACCAAGTAGCAGTGGTAGCAGTCCTGGAAGCTTGGGGCAACATACACCGCTTGGTCCGCCTCCACTCTTGCCGCCTGGTGCAGGCTTGACCGGAACACCGAGTGCGGCCAGTTCAAGGGCTCCCTCGCCTGTTGCCTGGACACAGGCGCTTGCAGCTGGGCAAATGACTGCGACCGCGAATGCTATTCATGGAAAGAGGGAGCATAGTCATAGCAACTTGGCTCACTCTGTTCGGATGGCGTTTGAAATGACACCGATTGTTGCATCACCGCCCAGGACGACTGCTCGTATGACCGGGAGTGGCGGGGCATTGTTCGGAAATGCCGGCTTTGGGGCGTTGAGTCATCCCGTATCGGGTGCTACGACACCTATGCATCATTCGTTGGGCAATAACCTTTGGGCGTTGAGGTCGATGCCAGGGTCTCGCAGTGGGTCTCCACCCATTACGTTGCCACCGCTCAAGGTCCCCCCGAGTAAGTCGGATGATGAAAGTAATGATGAGCGCGACGGGGACGATGTGAGGATCAAGAAGGAGGATGACGACGACGTTATGGACGTGGATAGAAAGAAGCCGAGGAAGGAGAAGGTCGAGTTGCCCGGGTTCAGCGAATTCGAGGCAGCTGCGAGAGGGCTGCCTTCTGTGTCGTCGTCGCAGAAGATGTCCATCGACTTTGTTCGATGATTTTCCATTTGATGCTCTTTCCCTCTATTTCTTTTCTGGCTATGCTCGATGTTCTGCTTGGACTCGTTTCAGCTTTTAGATAACGACCCTCTCTGGTTATGATTCATTACATGATACTGGATTTCTCTCCCTCTGCTTCGTTACTTCTCGGTATGCACCCTTACTTATTTTATCTGGAAACCGCATACATACATAGATACATCCCCATAGAGTTTCTTTTTCTATGTTCCGGTCTCTCCTTTCCATTCACTAATACTCCTTTGGACCATGTTCGTGGTCTTTCTTTCTTGCGGGCTTCTTCCTACAGGTATTCACCTGGTCTCCCTTCTGACTGTATCGACCAATCCCCCCCCTTAGACTCCCTACTCATATCGCACTGTATCCTCATGACTCATTTTATCTGTCAATTACCTCTGTCTCTTTGGCATGTCCATCCTGTAATGACTAATGATGATATTGTGTTCGATCTATTTGCGCAAAAAAATAAGCTCCAACTGTGTGTAGAGCAGGATCTTACGATCTTTTGCGACCTAGATCACAAAAATCGTAAAAATAAGGCATGCAGGCGAATGCAAAGTCCCGACGGTGGTTCGAACACCGGACCCTGCGATAATGGCTCAACTGCAATCGCATGCTATACCGCTTAGCTACCGAGACTCGCAGAAACAGACGGCTGGGGATTTCGCGGTTGTTATACTATGAGCTCAGCTGACGTCACGGTCAGCAGTAACCACTTGAAACACATAACACCCCCCCGTATCATAAGCCACAACATCATGCACTCCAATCGCTCAAGGCGAACAACACATGGGCGCGTGGCGACCATCAACCTACAGAACTTCGCAAGCAGGTCGAGGGCCGACATTTTAGATTCCATAATTTCTGAGGGATTTCATTATTCAAGGTAAATATGTAGTCATCAATTCCTTTGGTGCCGGGTAACTACGTCCTTGGGGGATTGTTGGGAGATTGTTGGGGGATTATTGGGTGAAACGTAGAACGGCATCAGGTTGTTGGCAGTTGGGCGCCGGGTGTATACTGGTCGACGTGAACGTTCCCGCAGCCTCGGTGCCACTTGGAATCATCTCCTGTTTCGAAATGATATATGCTCCAACGGCTTTTGTTTCACAGAAGCTTGAAAGCACACACGTCGTGTGTTAATGCGCTTGCATTTTCGAAGGGAGAGGGCCAGTTTTTAGCAAGTGGGGGTGATGGTAAGTCGAGGAATACCCTTCCACATCATTCTTCGAGTTTAGATTGAACCGGGGGTCATTAATCTGACTGGTAACATTGGCTGTCGTCATAGATCTGAAGATTTGTCTCTGGAATTTTCACCAGGAGGATGTCCGTGAACCGATAGGGTCTTTCGTTGGACCAAGGGTACGTCCGTGCTGTAACTGCGTTCAGTGAAGCATTGCTCAGTCGGACTACGACCTACGGCAGAGTAATATCTTGAACCTCACGTTTTCAGCGTCGAATCGCTATTTGTTTTCGTAAGTTCCTCAGGCTAGCTGCTGGATCGTGTCGGCGATTCACCTGAAGTGCTAATCATCAGTATCTCGCACTAGAGGCGGCACAGATAGCACGATATATCAGTATGATGTTTCATATTTGGGGTCTTCTCAAGCACAAATATCGAGGCGATCTCCAGATGCGACGTTTCCATGGTATGATGTAGGTGTCGTACTTTGTTCATTTCTATCCTCTATTGGTAGAGGAGATGATCCCTTTAACACTCCCCTGGTAGGACGCTGTTTGCGATATCACTTGCCATCCAAGCCAGGACGAAGTGTACATGAGCGCCAGGCGAGCAAAGGCTGTATTCATGGTCCGGAGATTTCGTATAACTTTCATTTAGCGAGGATGGCCGAATTGTCCGACACGATGCGCGAGAGGGCTGCGTATCTCAAGCTCAAAATACCCTAAGGCTCCAGTCCGAAGTTACAGGAGTACAATATCATCCAACAATGGAGCATATATTTTTGACGAGCGAGCAGAGTGGAGCTGTATGCCTTCGTGACACAAGGATGGCATTTGGACCTTTCTCTAGGCGATCACGAGAAGGCATAGTGCGAGTGGTTAGTGCGCTTCTAGATTTTTTCTTCCGAATCTACAGCCTCTCTGCCTAATAGTACAACACCAAGTTGGCTAAGCATGGCCATAATCATTTGGCCAGTCCAGAGGCAAGTAGCATCGTCTTCGACCGTGATGGTAGGATCAGCCTACAGTCCTCCATGTGCTCTATTGATGGCTTTCAGGTTCTCGATTCACGGTGACAATGCTCGTAAGCTAAAACACAATCCACCACTTCTGGTTTTAACTTCCCTCTGTTTTCACAGCTCTGGTACCCTACAGTATATTCCGTTTCAGATCCAAATCCAATTGCCATCTGTACGGGGAGAAACGCACCAGATGGAACGCCTGTTCCCGCAGAAGAGCGGAGTTATTCCAACTCTTGTACAATGAAGGTTAGTTCTAACTTTCTGATATCATTGTTATTCTGTGACGACAACAGCATGGCTCTTTCGGAGGACCTGGCCTTGATGGCGACGAATTTTACGCTGCAGGTTCTGATGATTTCCGGGGATACGTATGGAGGTTACCACGGACCTCTGAGCTTATCGGTCAGAGACAGGAATTTTCTCCGAGTGAATGGCAAAACAAAGACGGCACCGAAACGACGGGTAGGTCATCACTATCCTACTTGCACTCTTTACTCTATAAACTGAATCTCAAAGCTTTCACCTCCCGAGGTGACAAGGGCAGCAAATATGTGCCAGTCGAATTATCAACGCCCTTGTGCCGACTCACAGGTAAAGTTGATGGTCGCCTTTGACTTCGTGAAATAACCGACTAACCAATTTAGGGCACAATTCAATCGTCAACACGGCTGTTTTTCACCCCCACTTTCTTCATCTTTTAACTTCGGGGGTGGAGAGGCGGATAGTTCTCCATAGCCCGACCCCGTCTTCTCCATGCACCCAGGACTTGTCACGCTCGCCTTTGGAAGTTAGAAAGCTGAGTGAAGACGGGGCACAAGACTGGGTGAACTACTATGAGGCACTCATAGGAGCATTTACGACTGTGGGGGCGTCGGAACTTGCTGAGGATCCGGATGAAACAAGAACGATTAGCATGTTCGACCAGTAAGTCTGACCTTTGAGAATCGGGAACTAATATCGTCTCAATTTCACTAGTATCTTGAGGGAGGAGGGAGACCCAGACGTCTTCGCGAGGCGTAATTGGAATGGTTCTGATCGTTCATCATCAGACGAAGGCAATGATTCTGATTCAGACGACGATATAGAGATATGAGAGTAGGAGTCTTTATCTCAGGCTGACGTGGATTATGTTGTCTCAATACATCCCTGTGTGTATGCCATATGGACTTAAGTTCGCACTCGCTTGTCGTCAAGCCTAAACCCGTTTGGCACAACTCGGCTGGCTGTCTTTCCCCAAAAGGTATCCTCGAAGCCCGAGTCCGTTTGTTTGTCCCTTATTTTTTCCCTGCTTTAAGCTAGTGAAGGTGATCAGCCACGATCAAAATAGCCACGAGGCTCATGCGGCTGCAAGCGTGGAGATCATGTAAAGCCCGTGCACGTTATTGTACCGGCCTGTGCCAAGACCGATGGGTCTGGTGGGAGCTATTGATCTCGTCAATTCATCTTACGCTATAAAATATGCCCAAGCATGCGTGCGATGGAAGAGTTTTGGAAGAGTTTTGCCAAGAATTGTTCTAAAGAAATCACGCATTTTTTGGAACGGCTTTTTGTTATGCTCGAGGTTACTTATTTTTTTTTCTAAATTATATGTCATTGATCTGCATTCGCTCTTTCGACGGTATTTTTATTTTATCAACGGCTGGTCCACCCTCCATCCCAAGGGGATATCAAGTCCCCAAATGTTGGGCTAGGGTTGAGCGTCGAATGCGAGGAATAAGTACGGTGTGCGATTCCCGTCGCACGCACTATTATGACTCATTATACTCTCAGTCCGAGTGCTCCATTGGCTTCCTCTGCTTATCTCGGAACACTACCTCGCCACAGCTGGAGCAGTACTTTACCAGTGTTTCTGTAGCGCGTAATATTTCGGTAATACATCGACATAAGCAGTTCGCTACTCAGGAATTACTCCATTGCTGCTCCGCGTGACAAACATCCTTCAGCGCCAGAATTCCGAAAACCTCCCGGAACAGGGACAAAATCACTTTTTGATTGTCGTGGGCGCAGGTAGCAAAAGCTTCCATTTCGTTTTCTCTTTTCTGGGTTTACGAGCTTGTGCCAGCGGATGATAGTATTGTGTTGTGTGACGTGAACTCAAAGACCCGTTTAAGCATTGTCTCCAGCTGAAGCTTTGCGGTGTACCTAGTGATCTACTCCGTAACCCGGATCCTTATCGAAGCAGAGCTCCGACCATTGCCAGTGTTGGTCCGACAACGGTCGGAAGGGTGGGCAGGTGATTAGAGTCCAAGCTAACAATAAGATAAGTGCATGGATCTACCACCACGGGTGCTATGTGCTACGCATAGCTATCTACGAATGATTAGTCCCTAACTGAGGAAATATTATGAATGGTTGATTGATGTAAGGCGCTTTGCGGTAGCACCTGGCAACGAAACCGTAATAATGGCGCCGGGGTAATCAGGTGAAATGTCCCCCAAGCTATCACCGAGGACCACTGCAATCCACCATGGGTCGCTTAGGAGAAAAGAAGACTAGTACCATATGCTCCGTGTGTGGTGGATGGGTGCCAGTTCCGCAGTCTCGATGCCTTCTACCCTCTCCTCCCCGTTCTCGATCCTCTTCGCCAGGTCCCAAAGATAGAAATCAATCAAGACGCTACTTACTGTTTCCATCCTCTCCGACTGCCCCTGGTCTCGACCGCTCGAGCTCAAGGACCGCATGATCTCGTGCCGTACACGCTCGACGGCGATAATACTCGACGCGCGCAAGCTCACTTCTTCTCGACAACCAGGGATCAGATCAGCACCTGATTTAAGTAGACGCATCAAAGAAGGCGGGTAGTTCAGAATCCGGAGGTGGTGTAGAATCTGGGGAACTCGGTAGTCGGCAAACATAGTGAGTTCGTGTATGCGAGGTCCTAGGGGTCCCGGAAACAGCGGGTGAGGTGTTGAAGGGGTTTCGGGATAGAAAGCAGCCCAGAGCTCCGCTACGAGGATTTGAGCTCGTTTCCAGAAATATACTTGCGACAAGAATGCGCATATAAGCATCACCAAAGAAGCAGATTGCGTGTTCTCACCTGTCCGGCCTTGGTACCAGACTTGGTCCCTGAAGGAAGGAAACGTGTCGATGACCATTTTCACGAGGTCTAGGGCAGAACCTTGCCCATGATATCGTCTGTGGAACTCATCAATGAACCCCTTGAAAGAGCCACCGAAACTCTGAATTTTAATGTGGTTATCACATGTGAAGAGGAACCCAAGGTAATGGAAGGCGCTTACGTTGCATAGAATGAATCCCACCTCACGCATGATACGTATTCGGTCGTGGATTAGAGGCATATTTTCAGTTGATTGCTGCGTGGGCCGGAATACATGCTCAATCAAAGAATCCGGACACATTATTTCCGATGAATAAAATTCCGGGTTTACAAAAGGTATATCCTCATCCCATAGTGCTGCAGGTGGATCAGAAAACGAGAACGGAACTCTGGCGAAATATCACATACCGCGGTCGAGTGACGCCACAAGACTCCAGTATCCTGTAAACACTTGCCGCCGGCCGCCGGCGTCCTTTTTGGTCTCGTCCCAGCTTGCATACCACTCAACACCATATCTTTCCTTCTTTCCTTCATGTGATGACCAAAAGCTGAAGTTCAAAGAAGAAATGAGGAATATCCAGTCGAAGACAGTTTTGGTTAACGGATGAGTTGGATCGTAGGGTTCTGGAGGGCATATATGCAAGGGGTGCGTACGCCACGTCCGTGGGGTATACGAGTCTTGCTCAAACTTTCTTCTAATCTACTCACGGGAGAGTTTCGAAGGAGGAGAGGGGGTTTTTACTGTTCAGAACTCGACTGGAGGGGTATCATGACGGGGGCAGACGAACGTAGTTTGCGGCCACCTTCACACCGTTCACATCAATTTGCACAAGCTCTGTTGCCTGTCAAAAAGAGAAAGGCGAGTTAGTAAGTGGTTTTCCGCGAGTGTTACTAAACTATTTCCGTACCTTGTATGCGTATTCTGAACTTTCTACTACAGGGTTTTGCGAAGGTATATTTGAGCCTTTTTGGGTAGCGAGCTTCTCGTTATTGAACTCAAGCTTCAAGAAGAAGTCAGAAGTAGTCATGATGAGCTCCTAGAAATCGGAAGAGGCCGGTAGTTAAAGAACAGAAAAAAGGTGTGATAAATCACAATTAAATGTTGGCTCATTTCCTCAACAGGCCAAGCGCCCAAAAAATACCCGGACCCTGCTGACGTGGTGAAACTCCCGAGATCTCATTTGCCGATCTTATCTCGTAAGCCGGAGGCCAATTCTCCCCAGCATGACTTCCGTGCGACCACTTGTGCAATACAGTTATAACCCACACGCAATACTGTCAGTCAGAATGGCAAGGACATAAAACACCTCTTATATAATCCTGTTTTCCAGAATAACAAAATATTCACCGATCCTGCTCATGAGTCGTTTCTCCTCCCAGTATTTTCTCCCCATGTTCCTTCAATTCTGGCTGTTGAAGGACTTGAGTTAACTTTCCGAAGTCCAACGATAAAATGTTGAATTACCTTGCGTAGGAGCTGTGACGGGCGAAGAGGCTCGTGAGTTTCTTTAAAGAAAGCGAGCGAACGTGACTACTTACAGTTCCGCGGGCTTTCTAATATTTATGGATTACCGAATCAGAAACTCCTACACGCTTTTAAATGAACAACGGCCCACCTGTGCAACCCCTAAAACGCCAATTGACTTAGTAAACATGTCCCTTGATCATTATTCGATTCCAAAACAAAGCGACGTACCTATCACCTGTTCCTTGAAAGGGACCCTCGTTATCTCAGAATCCCTCGGAGGTGCTTTCGCTCCTTCGTAGCGGTATCCAGAGTCATCCACCTGTTGACTCGGATGTGTCGCTTCAGCGTGGACTGTCGTTCCGTCCCCGGGTTGAGTGGAAGCTGAAGAAAAGTTGTCATGTTACCCAGATTGGACTTTGAATCGCTTAAGGGAAGGTTGTCAGGTCCGGGGGCTTACCCTGTTGGGGTAGATCGTCAACTCTCGCTGGAGGTGCGAACGAGGAAGGAAGTGGGACAGAGCCTTCGTTCTGGCGTGCGATAGTTGGAGGACTCTGTTCTGAAGCAGCAGGACGTGCTGTAGTGCCATCAGCTATTGAAGCCATTTCGAAGCAGTATTAACAAAGATTGTAGGCATGAATGTAAGTATATGTATCACTCCCTCGACGACGGGTATATGACGTCATCGCACAAACGTCATTGCCCAACCCCTTCAGCGGCCGTGTATCACGACCGCTTTCTGAGGTTTATGGTCAGAAATAAGCCCATTAACAACAAACAGTAAGGAAATACCTACTGCTCGAGTTTTCCTCGGCGCCAAATGCATGGTAAATCGCCTCAAAATCGGGATCTTTAACTGGGAGGCCTGTTCAGCTGCTTTCGAGCACTCGGCGTCGGCTCTGCCCAACTCCTTCCTCAAATCCTCCGCACGTTCCTCACGTTCTGCTTTCTCGACTTGTTGACGGAGTGACGTCCAAGCGTCTCGGCATGCCTCTGCAGACTCGTTCTTAACCAGACGGCTGACCTTGGACCCGTGGTGAATGCAAGGTTCCCAACTGGTCCTCCGAAGCTCCTGTTCCTTCGCTATACCCACATCAGGTTCGACTTTTTCCCACCTGGTGGATACGAGCACGACTCTTTTCATTGCAATATCGCCACAAATTGCCCCAAAAAGCTGCAAGTTCTTAAACGGCTGGAAATCGAGAGCATTCTCGATTATAGGGTACAGGAACACTAGACCACTGAGGCGAAAGTTATTCTCGTATCTGAAGGATGCATTGACCAATCAGAACATGAAGCTACCATCGAAAAGACGTTTTACGTTTTCCCAAGCCACTCGCTAATTATTTTCAAAATCTGCGTATCAGGTGTGACGTTATCGAAGCCGGGGAGTTCAACAAGAACTAGACGATCGCCATAGGTAGGGTGTCCCACAACACGGGTGGCTTGAACTTGACTCTGGTCGAGTTCGGCGTCCGCAACTCCCTCGATTCTGGGGTAGTTATTTCTGTTTGTAAGGAGCCGGATGAACTGGATGCGTGAGGTAAGCAAATTCTCCCGAAGTTTCGACATATTATCCTACATTACTCTTGCCAGAGCCGGTAGGTCCCATGAACCTAGGCTGGCTTAAGCAAGATGTGAAAGAGCTCGTTGGATAGCTACATACCCAATAACGATATCGTCTTCCCGGATGCCAGTGATTGGGTGGACAGCTTGGGCTGACATCGTTGGTTGGTCGAATGTGAATCTGAGCAGCAGCGACAATGATTAGTACACTTCAGGTGACGGCGGATAACTGTCTGCAGAATCCTGACAGCCCAGTTAGGATTGGTCCGGTAAATTTCAGTGCGATACCACAATGCGACCGCCACGAGGATTCAAACTGTTATCAAGCATCAGGATTAAACGAGTATCGTGCATCTGTTTTAAATTTTCAATTAAATTTGCTGGAAAACGAGGCGTACACGCTTCCAAAGATATCACCAATATAACTTGTGTCACCTTGGCAAGGACGGCTCCGAAGGCAGTATTCCTGAAGGGGATAAATCCAGGGGAACCGAAATTTCTGCTATCTGGGTTCCTTATCTCGTGGCGCAAGACGGAGGTGTCATCAGTACTGATGAACTTCCGAGGAATTTCCACACCGTAGCGATGCATACATATGTAGTATTCCCGGCTCAAGGCAAATTGCAGTATAAACGATTGGTGATCGACTTGACATCGTGATCTCCTAACCAGTTTTCCTGATGAAGCTGTCGGAATTGAAACGTATCACATTCTGTCACTTGGGAATACAAGCGTATAGCCCGGCGCTTATACTTCTGATTGAATAAAACGGAATCGGACACAACGTATCGGTTCAGCATTATACAGAGTATTTTGTGCCGTATGCAATGGCATCGTCAAATTCCCCCTTCTCTTGGGCTTGAGGAACAGAATAGGCTGAATCTGGAGCTTCATGAACAGGCAAATTGGTTGCTAATCCAATGCCTGCGCCATCAGCAGTCCAGGGATTCGTGGCGAGGCGGATCGGAACAACGAGACGGAAGTCCCTAAAGGGGCACTTCCCAGGATCCGGAGGGGTCATGGAGAGTACGATACAATCCTATGGATCACAGTCATTGAGAACCAATCGCGATACGAGGGGCAGACCTGAAATACCTTGACACTCAGACCCGCGGCCCTGAAACCTCCGACTTGGACAAAGTCAAATATGCCTATTTCTCCAGAGAAGGCTGACATCATAGTTTCATTTCCCTGTAGGAATATCGTGGTTTGCAGGAAACCGTGAAAGTAAAGGTTACGCACGGTATAGTTGAACGTTCCTTGTCCGATGCAGTCCACTCGCCACATGTCTTGTTTTGCCTCACTCACAATCTCGTTACTGACAGCAGGTATTAGCCTCGCCAACAAAAAGCGGGGTAGAAAACGACACTTCTTACCGGATGTCAATCGTAGCCTGCCTCAGGGCTTCGACCTTCATCGCAGCTTTGGGATTTATAGGACCAGGACTTGGCCCGAATGGTAAGAATGCTGCAAGACTGACCGCAGAGGATTCAAAACTGAGATGGAATGGGATCCTCTGAGTGAAGCAGAAAATCCTTGACTTGGGTAAATGAAGCTTCACAAGGACATCCTGTAAGCGCGATTTTTTCGCTTTTGAAACAGTCTCAAAAGTTCGCCAATCTGATGTCAGATCAAAGCCTCGAGAAGGTGTCCATACCAGAGGAGGTGGGAGAGGAGAAGAGGGACGAGTGCGAGGATAATACAGGAACGGTGTACTAACAATCCTACACAAGTTTAAGTAAGAGGGGTTCAATTGTATAGTGCAATAATCTGGCTCACGTCGTTCCAATATGTATGCCGAGAACCTTCGACTTTACCAAGGGGACCATAGGTGAGACAGTGCTCGGCCTGTTGATCGAGGCGCTGACAGAGTACTGAAAGATGCCAGCTTAACAATCTGCGGATTCCGCAACGAAAAAGGTGCTTACTTCGATACTGGCAGTGAAGCCTGGGAGACCTTTCAACTTGACGTCGTATGTAGGGGGAAGGGGCTAGAGAAAACATGCAGTGAGCAGTTAGTACAGTGATACCCAAATCAAGGCAACTGACATATGTCATCCCCTCGTAGTCGAAGGTAGCCGGTAATGTCAAAGCGAAATCGAGCTTTTGGGGACATTCTTGATTGGTGGGACCTTTCACCCAAAGTAACTTTGTATCCAGAACCAAATTAGCAGAGGATGTTCCCCCTTCCGCTAACTCATCCAATTTCAAACGGCCTTCAATCTATGTCCCCATACTGTCTGTCAATGCAAGATCCCTCAACGAGGAATGCTACGGGAGTATCTCACCGTAACTTCGACGCTATCCACGCCCTCCGCTTTCTCTGCATCTAGCTCCACAGTTCCTTCCACGAGGCCATTAATCCCATACACAGGCATAGCAATCCCATCTTCTTGTGCAATCAACCTTAATCTCGCATGTCCGTGCTTACTATGCTTGACGAAACTTCCTGCAGGACGAGGTCTCAGGCGGTCATTGAGTGCGATTCTCTGTTCGCTCTCGAGAGGTTCGGCCGTGTAGGTGGGTGCACGATGCAAGGAAGGAGGATTAGCGTACGACAATAAGCTCTGCGTCGACATCTTCCAGGACGTCCCTTCCTCTGGTATTCCAAAAATCCGCGAAATGGAGGCTAAGTTCAAGAGTAACACAAAGGTGAGTAGTGTTCTGGATAGCGAAGGCAGAGGAGTTCTCCACACTGGGCACCAAGAGAATCCGTCCGACGGCGTGACCCCCTGCGGGAATGGGAAGAGACATGTCCATATGGTCATTTTCGTCGAGGTTGACTAATTTTGGCATGGTATGGACCTCCTGATCCCTAGCCCCTGTGAGACTGGGAATGGATCAATGTTAATGGAAACGTTGAGAAATGTTGCGGAAATACGGAAATACACACATATCATGAGATTGGGGGGAGTGATCTATTTCAGGAACCTTGTTATTAGGCGCCAGTCATTCCCCACAATACTCGGATATTCCGTTGTTCTTAAAGATAGACTAAACGTCAAGAAAGCAGCTAGACACTGGACGCAATTTATTATCGAATGAAGTGATGTCTACGAAGATATGCGAAAGCTGGCCGTGATGCATCTCTGGTCCGTGATTCCAATAATTATACACTACAAGAACAATACAGCAAAACAACGTGGACAACAGAGTAAAAACCGCAATGCACATAGAGTCAACGCTATGGACCTGGAGCGGGACGACGGATCTGCACCGGTCCTTTGCCCGCCCCATCCGAGGGCTTCAGGCGCTTGGCGAGTGAATCATCAGCCGCCGTGGCCCCTTCCTCACGAGGCCTTTTGTTCGCAGCGCCCATGATCGACATTCCTGCAGGTGCTGTCGGTGCTTGAGACGAAGCAGCAGCAGCAGCGGCTTGTTGTGCGGGTGAGGGTCTTACCGGGGGGACTCTGGCTGCCGCGCCGCGTGCCAGAGGAACTCCACCTCTACCGCGCAAAGGAACGCCACCACGCGCAGCGGGAGCAGCAGGGTTTGCTGTGTTCGTCGGGGGTTTGCGGGGAAGTGCATTAGTGGGTTGTGTAGCTGGTGTCGCTGCTGTTGCGGTTGTGGAGGTAGGAGCTTGGGTAGTTTGAGGGGGAGGAGCTTGTGCTGATTGGGCAGAGGTAGAAGTGGTAGGAGTGGCGGCAGTGGCGACGGAGGCAGGGACAGCGGGAACAGGGGCAGTAGGCGTAGGAGTGATAGTAGCATCTTGTGGAAGAACTCCTGTATTCTTCCACTCGAGGATTTGAGCTTCAAGATCCTTGACCCTCTTTTGTGCCTTGGCGAGCTGAGCGTCCTTGAGTTTTCCTTTTGTCATCTGCTCCCTCCTTCCACGTTCAACAGCTGATTCGATCTCCGCTTCATGCTGAGCTTTGACCTTTGCGTCGTATTCAGCAATAGCAGCGTTAATAACTGCTTGTTTATCGAAACTAGCAGCAGCTGCAGGAGCTTCCTTCTTCGCAGCCTCCACGGCAGCATCGACAGCAGCTTTGAGATCCTTCTCGTGTTGCTCAACCAGTTTCTTCTGCAACGCTGAGAGTTCTTCTGCATGTTTCTTGACCAATGCTTCTCGGTCTGCTGCCTCTGGATTCGGACCCAACTCGCTCTTGAGTTTCTCCACAGCCTCTGAAACAGCAGCAGCTTGTTGTGTCGCAGCCCGTTCGGCATCAGCTTGCTTAGCTTTGAGGACATCATGGAGTCTAGCCTGGAATTTCTCCTAAACCGCGAGGTCAGTTGTGTAGAAATACGCAACGCGTAAACTTACGTTCTGGAAACGTAGGTTCTTGGCTTCCTCAACTGCTTTGCGTGCTTCCTCCATTGAAGCCTTAGAGATCATGAGTATACTACACTTGAGCGGTCTGCAAGTAGAGACTTGCCTTGAGCTTCTCTGTGGCCTCATCTCTAGCCTTGATAAGCTCCGCTTTCTCCTTCTCCCATGCAACACCGTCAGTCGTAGCAGGGGCGACGCCTGTACTCTCTTTGCTCCATTTCTCCTTTTCTGCTAACAGCTCGTCCCGCTCCTTCTGAAGAGTAGCCTATCCAAACTTGAGCAATCGAAGAAAACTGGTGAAAAGGGGGACACCTCACAATTGTAGTAGCTTGGTCAGCAATCTGTTTCGTCGTTTCTGCACTGTTCGCGGCGGCTTCTGGACTTCCTTTGGCGGCTTGCAAGGCACTGATCTCAGATTCGAGTGCTTTAACACGCTCCTCCAGCTTCTGTTTTTCAGCGGTGAGATTGACATTCTCCACGCGGGATTTCTCCATCCTGCTCTTGAAGATGTCGTTATTTTTCTGTGCCAAAGCTCTGAAGTTATCCAACTATTGGTGCCGCGAAATAAGTAAATGCGGATGTGCTGGAATTCGAACCTCTTACCCGGGTCGTCATATCCGTGAGGGCTTGCTTGTGCTGAGCCTCAGCTGCTTCAAGGGCCGCTTTCTTGGCCACCAGTTCAGTATGCTGTGTTTTCAGGTTATCGATTTCGTCCTTAAGAGCCTGCACCTCGGCGGGGTCGATACGATCATACTATAACGGACTGGTCAGCACTGCATCCTTGCGACTCATCAAAGCACAGACCTTGGTTAAAAGCTGGGTATTGCGCTCCTGCCATTTGCGGGACTCTTCTTCCAAGCGCGTTAACTGTGCCTTGGTAACCTCCAGTTCTGCTTGGGCAACACGCGTCTGTTCTTGAGCGGGTTCCAGCTCTTCTGTGACTTTCTTCAGCTGAGTTTCGAGTTCACGGGACTTCTTGGCATAGTTCTCGCACTCGGCACGGAGTGTCGCGTTGCTCTCCCTGAGAATGTTGAGTTGAGTGATCCTCTCGACGAGTTCCGCGTGTTGTGCCGCAGAAGCAGCATTCTCAACAGCTTTCTCGCGTTCCTGTCCAGCATATCATTCAATAAATGCTGAACTCGTATTGATCGGGTGACTCACTTCGGACAATGTAGCCTGTGTCTCCTGCAACGACTTGCTGAGATGCTCAATCTGACGTTTAAGCCGAGCATTCTCGTCGGACGCGAGCTGTAGTTGGAGATCGACAATACCCTTCTCCCTACGGAGCCATGAAACAACAGAACGCAGTTCAGCGAGTTTGGTATCAGAGTCTTCGCCACCTTCCGTCTCTGCAGCTTGGGCTTCGGAGGCAGAACCAGCAGCTTGCCTGATACGCGCAGCTTGGGTACTGACAGACTCGAGGTGCTGGTGCAGGATGCTGTTCTGTGATGAGAGATCCTTGTACCTAATCAGGAGAGGTTAAGACAATCTATTGGCAATCTAAGGAAAATGACATACCTCTCATTGAGACCTGCGATCTCTTTGTCCAAAGCCTCCTTCTGGTGTTTCCAGCTACTTTCCGAGGCCGCAAGCTTAGCCTGGGCAGTCTCAGCAGCAGTGGAGTTGTCGCGAGCGGCTTTCTGAGCGGCGGAGAGATCCTTGCGCAGAGTCTCGATGGTCTTCACAGCCTCCGCATGTGCAACCAACTCTTTTGAATAACGTTCTTCGGCGGCCTATGAAGAGTTGATATTGTCGTAGGTTTTCAGAGCGTGAAGTATGTCGTACCTTGGCACGTTCCTCCTGAACGCGCAAATCTTGCTCCCACTTGCTCTTATCCTCCTCAGAATGCTTCTCGGAAGTACTCATGTCAACAATGGTATCCTCCAACGTCTTCTTGTCGCTAGCCCACGCAGCACGTTCGGTGTCGAAGGTCTTCTGTAATTCCTGGTATTTGGACTTGACTTGTTCGAGTTCGCCTTGGAGGACTTGGAGCTTCTCCTCCAGTGACTTCTTCTCAGCCTATAGATCGTTTGAGCATAACACACATTGAACAGGTGGACGAAAGCTGACCTCATGCCGTGCGAGTTGGGCTTCAGTTGAAGCTTTGTACTCGTCGAACGTGTTGCTGAGGCTGGATAACGCCTCTTCACTTGCTTTTGCAATCTCTTGGTATTGTTGCACGTGTTCCTTGGCACTGGCAAGGTCAACTTCAGACATCTTAAGAGCAGATCTATCCAGTTGCTTGTCGTTTAGGACAGAGATATTGGCAAGAGACCATGAAACGGACACGAACCTGAGCTCGGCAACTTCGGCCTCGAGCCGTTGCTCCTGGGACAAGCTCTCATCTGTGTTCTGTGGCACTGCGACAGAAGAACTAGAGACGCCAGTACGACGTTCATATACGGACAACTTCTCTTCATTACCCTGGAGCCGTTTTGTCAAATCTTCAACCTTTTCTTCGAGGTGCTTCTTAGTTGTCTCCGCCGCCACAAGGTTTTCGCGGTTGCGAGAGTACTCTTCAGCCTATTTCAAAAGTGAGTGTCCCGCGATGAGTAAGCAAAGAAACTTGCGGTTCTAATCGACGTACAACTTTGTCAAGACGGGTTTGTAGATCCTTGAGATCAAGCTCCTTCTGCAATTGCAAGTTCCGTACGGTATCACGTTCTTGGGTAAGTTGCGCACGGAGATCTTGTGTCTGGCCCTCGAGGAGTTGTAATTGGCTTTCGAGACGACGGCGGTCATTCTCCCCAGATCTTTCAAGATCGTTGTGCATCTTCTGCACGTTGGCGATCAAGTCAGAGAGATGCGAACGGTCTAGTGACAATGCCCGATTTTCTTCGCGGAGACGGTTTTGCGTACCCTAAGAAGTCGAGTCAACCTTAACGGTACGTACGTACGTATTTAGAGTAAAACGGACCTGCCAGATTTCCTTCTCGGCACGCAAGTTGGCATTCTCATTCCTAAGTTGCTCGATACGGCTAGTGGCATCTTGAAGGTCTTCTGTGAGGCGGTTGCATTCAATGTCGAGACGAGTCCATTGATCTTGGAGTTCGTTGTTGCGTTTGGTGAGGTTTTCCACCTCGCGATAACGGAGGTCGAGCTGGTCTTGGTGCATGCGGCTGCGTTCTGCAAAGAGTTGAGAACTTGGGTAACGGAACGAAGGAATAGAAGTCTCACCGGTCATATATTGAACCTTGGCCTCCGCCTTTGCAAGAGCGGCAGTCGCCGTCGTAGCTTCCCTCTGCGCCTTAACCAGGTCCTCCCTGAGCTTCAACGTATCCAATCCCATCTCCGTCCTATACGCCTCAAACTGACTCTGCACCTCAGCTAGCTCCTTAACTAGTTCATCCTGATCGACACCAGTAGCACCGCTCTCAGCGGGATGAATACCGCCTTCCATAGGCAACGCGACGGCACCCGTCTTCTCAGCACGAGCAGCCATTGCCTTGAGAGCCTCGCGTTCCTTCATATAAGCCTGGACAACTTTCTCGTGATGCTTCTTCTCCCTCTCGAGTGTTGAAGCAAGCTCCTGGATGGCCTCGTGTGCCTCCTTGATTGCCTCGGCTTGCTCACGCTCCATCGCAGCCTTGTATTCCTGCTCCTCGCTCTCCAGCTTGGATCCCAGATCACGCACAACAGATAACAACTTCTGGTTTTGCGCCTGTAGCTCCCCAATATTCTTAAAGAGCACGAGACTATTGGTGATAACTTGGTTAACATTGACAGGTTCAGCGAATTGCTCAAGATCCTCGTCGGCGGGAATTGTAGGATCATCGCGGCGCGCGATTTCTCGGAGGAGATTTTGAACTTGTCGTCCAAGGTCTTCTAACTGTTGTTGAAGAAGCTTGTTCTCGGAAGTGACCTTGCTGTACTTCTGTGACGTTTCCTGAGCGAGGCTGGCTTGGGCGTCGCGTTCGGCGATAACTTGCGATAGTTGCTTGGCGAGCTCTGAGGCCTCGGTTTGTAGACGATGGTACTCGGCCCGTTGTTGCGAAAGGATGGGCGCCTGGAGAAAACGGTGAAATTATATGAAACCTGAAGTGATCATGACAACCTACGCGTTCTTGAATCTGGGCCAGGACGGACTGCAAAGTCCGATCCATGTTATCGTATTCGATAACCTTTTTCGCGTAGTCCTCCTTGAGCTTGACGTAGTCGGTATAAACCTCAGTAAAGGTCTTCCCGCTCTTTTGCGTACGGCTCGCAATAGCAACAGTAGGGCTCAATCCAAGCATACCATCATTGAAGGGATCGCCAGGGGTACCAGGAGTGCGCAAAGGAGTTCCAGGCAAGCTGGCGCGACTGGGAATCGGAAGGTCTCCACGACCCATACCCTCTATGACTGCCTCCAAGTTTTTCAACCGCTTCTCAGCCTCCTCTCTACCCCTCCTCTCCTTCTCAATCTCATCCTTAAGCGCAGCCTCACGCAACTCTGCCTTCTGACCAACACCAGCCCACTCATTTTCCAAGTTTTCAACAATCTCCTTGGCCTGCTTCTCTCGCTCCTCCATCATGGACACCAATCGCTTGAGTCCACTAGCCTCATTCGCGAACTTGGTTTCCTGTTCAGCTAGTTGACCAGTGAGGTCTTGAACCTTGGCCAGGGCTTGGGTTAGTTGGTGGGACTGAGTTGAGTGAGCAGATTGAAGAGCTTTCAAAGAGGCCTGAGCAGATTCAGCGTCCTGAGAGGCAGAGTCACGTTCAGCTTGTAATTTGACGAGTTCTGCATGTTTTGTGCGACGGTACTTGGTGAACTCCTCAATCTTCGCAGTGAGTTCGTCGCCGTTGCGCTTAGCCTCTGCTTGTGCGAGTTCGAGTTGTTGAGTAAGGGTATCAATCTTGAACTATGGGAGAATAAGGCTCTGCTACTCGAGGCAACAGTATGCTAACAGACCTTATTGGATGTCTCAGCGGAACGAAGGTCCCGAATCTGGGTTTCCAGTTTCTGGTGTTCTTGCCGTGCGTCCTTGAGGTTGGCTCGCAGGGTAGTGACCTCCTCTGTTATATGGTAAGTAGTGATAAGATATGAAAGAACTACACACCCACCAGCTCGCTGAGAACTTTCTTCCTTCAGCCGACTTATCACGCTAACCAAGTCGCGTTTCTCCCGTTCAATATCCTCAACACGATGCTTCAAAGTCTCCGTTTCAGAGGACGTTTGCGAACGAGAATTCTGCAGCTCGTTGATATTGTTTTGAAGCGTGACCTTGGCCGAAGCTGTCGAACGGCGAGTAAGCATCCATGGCACAANTTGCCCATCTTGACAGCGCTGTATCTTTTGAGTTTCTTGGATAGGTATGTAACGCTACGACTTCACCTAGTTTTGGATCGTATACTGACAATAGCACAGAACAAACATTGGAAATGCGAAGTGAGTATTGACGAAGTATAGCTGCTCCCTCATGATTGCAACTACATTGCTAATGCGTCCAGAATTCTTGGTCTCGCGACCGTATGTGATGAAGCCGAAGGTTTTTGATCATGTTTTACTTAGTTCGATTTCAGGATCTCGGCGTCACATCTTCTGAATACAACACCGCTCTCGCACTATACTTTGTCGCCTATGTCATTTTTGAAGTGCCTGCTAACGTGAGTGACCGACTCTACAAGCTAGTCACTACACGTCCTTGACCCGCGTTTCCCAGATCATGTATGTGTACCCACTTCAGTACAATCTAGTGCATTAGTGGACATCATAACAGCTTGAAACGCTTCAACCCACAAATCTGGCTCCCGACATTGACTCTCATCTGGGGTATTGTGAGCGTATGTCAAGGTCTTGTCACGAACAAAGCTGGCCTCTTTGGAATTCGGTTTCGTGAGCATTTTGCCTTCACTCCCCCCACGCATACGCTCATACATCAACCCCTCATTGTATAGTTCTGGGGGCGACAGAGGCCGGCCTATTCCCCGGCGTCATCTATGTATTCTCAGTGTACTACCGCAGGTGTGGAATCCGCCCGGCTGTGCACGGCTATTCATAGAACTGACTCTCGCACCAGACATGAAAGAAGCTGGCGTGTCGCACTTTTCTTCGGAGGTGCAGCGCTCGCAGGTGCATTCGGTGGTATCCTTGCATACGCCATCGGAAAGATGGATGGTGTAGGAGGCCGAAAGGGCTGGGAATGGTATTCCCTGCTTCTTCGATTCCCTTTAGTTTAGTAACGCTGACGAGCGTTTGATTTCAGGATTTTCATCATCGAAGGTATCATCACTGTCGCAGTCGCAATCCTCGCGTACTTCATCGTTCCCACCTGGTCACACAAGGCGAAGTTCGTACGTCTAGCGTCTCTTTTCTTTTCGCAGAAACTTCGCTCACGCAGCATATGGTTTGTAGCTGACGGAACCGGAACGTGAACGCCTCCTCGAACGTCTCAATGCCGACTCTGATGCAGGACTAATTGAGAAATTCGAGTGGTTCTACGTTAAGCAGGCGTTGACAGACCACCTTGTGTGGGCGTATGCGTTTTTGTTCCATGGATTCGCGTTTGTTTTGTATTCACTGAGCTTGTTCTTGGTGTGTTACACTGTATCACCACGGTGGAGACCAGAGGCTAACGAGGATAAATATACAGCCTTCGATAATCCAAGGATTGGGATACGCGAGCTGGAAGGCGCAGCTGTATGTGCCATCCGGCTGCTTTGTCCTTGAATACCTCATTGATTGTCTATTGCTTCTTCACAGGCTGACCGTTCCACCCAACTCTCTCGCAAGTATCTCAATCTGGATAACCGTCTGGCTCTCTTCGAAATACGACAAACGCGCGATATTCATCATCATCACTGCAGGCATCGCCATCCTTGGTAAGCCCCCTTCTAATTACTCTTGTTTCAGTTGTTGACGCGCCAGCATGGACAGGATACATCATCCTCCTGACAACTAACACCCCAGGTGCGCAGTATGTCGGTGTGCATTTTGCCGCCGCGGGCGTGTACACCGGAAACGCTCTCCTCCTGAGGTACGTTCCGGCACATCACACTCCATCAGGTAACGAATGACAAGAGGTGATGTAGCTGGCCAGGCGAGAACGTCTCGGCGCAAACCAAACGTGCAGTTGCAGTCGCGATGCAGATCACGATTGGTGACATTGGTGCTATCGCAGGGTACGTCGCCGATTCCTCCCTTGTATCAACCAACTTTTTGACTCTTAACTTTTGACTTTGGTACATAGCGTCCTAATCTACCGGCCTTCGCTCTCCGCACACCAGTTCCGCACCCCACATATCATTGCGATAGGATACCTTCTCTTCTCGGTTCTCGTCACATCATACCTATGGTGGTGGATGAGCAAAGAGAATAGCCGTCGTGCTGCTATCTTGGCTGCCCGGAAAGGGAGTCGAGAAGGAGATCGTGGTGGAAAGGGTGAGGATTATGAAGATGAGTTGACGCCTGAGGAGAAGCAGAGACAGGGCGACCGGGCGTTGCGGTATAGATATGTTCTCTAAGAAGACTCTTGGGTTTCATTTTTGTTTTCATTTTTATTGATCAATGTTCTGGGTTAAGACACAGAATAAGGACAGCGAGTTTTCGAGCCTCGTTCTAGAATTGACATCCCAGTAGATCTGCCATGGGAGTTTCCAGTCGCATAGCGCAACTTCGGGTCAAGCGCATTAAAATTGTTCTTCTCTAAGCGCTGCAACAGAATGGCTACGGGACAATTTCTGTCCTTCCAGACTCGAGCCTTGTCTAGAATTGACGTTGATAGTATCCCCGGTAGATCTGCCATGGGAGTTTCCAGTCGCGCAGCTGCAACTTTGGGTCAAACGCGTTAAAATTATTCTTCTCTAAGCGTCGCAACAGATTGGCTACAGGAACCTGGAGAGAAAAATCGGTGTTTGACCTTTCAAACTTCAAGTAAAAAAACACGTACCCCAGCGAGGAAAACAGGCATAGCTCCTACGGGAACCTTCCCACCCATCCCTTCCTCCTTCAACATGGACCGGGCAGTAATCATATGATCATTTGCAAGCGTAGCAAACTCGAACACCGCGTCCTCCACACCCTTCGCCTCCGGTCCGTACCTCATAACCTCTTCCTGCCTCACACCGTGTCTCGACGTGATTTCAGCAGGGATGACATTCCGGCCTTGTCTTGTGTGGAAGGATAAGGCACGGAGGAGTGTGGCAATGGTTTGGGCGGTACCGAGGTGTGAGGCGGCGTGTGAGAGGGGGTCGGATGTGCTTAGGGGTGGAGGAAGCAGCGAGAGGAGGAGGTAGAGGAGTGTACTGGATGTTGATTCGGCGTGTGCGGTTATTGAGTCTATGGTTTGGTATGATGTAGTTTCGAGCTCTGCGTCCTAGGAGAACATGATGAATTCGAAATGTAGGGACTAAGAAAGGCGACGTACGCGAGCGTCGATTATGCGTTTGAAATGGTATGGTTGTAGGTTAGCGCGTTGGGTGGCGTCGTGTAGCGCGAGCGCAATGGGGTGTCGTGGTGGTCTGCCCTACGCACACAAGTTGACACAAGTCCCGGATAAGGTAGCATGCCAAAGAACGCACGTTGAATATGCCCTTGACTGCATCTCTCCAAAATTGCATCCGCATTCTTCCAATCATAGTATTGGACACATGGTCCTGCACTGTAGCCAATTCCACCTAAGAATCAAGGCAGTGGTCAGTTACCTCCATCGAGGAACAGGAGGGGAGAATACACACGGAGAACGCTTTAATACCAAAATATGCTCCCTGCAGTTCTTTCGGCCAGAATTGTGAAATCAAGTAGGATTCGTAGTCGTGTTTCCGGACGAGATCTCTGCAATACCCGACGGGGTCCGAGAGGCCGACAGCGCTGTCCACGCCCTGTTGTTGTGTCGCGTATAGCCGTTTAAAGCGTTTGATTTGTGTGGGGCGATGCGGCAGTGCGCGTAATATAGCGGGAGCTTGTGCACGCATCACGTCCAACGTTGGTGGCTTCAAGCAAAGGTCCTACAAAGAATACAATGTGCGTATGACGCTTGTAATTTGGCTGTAGCGCATGATCCAAACATGGAAGGACCAATCGGAAGACAGAAAGTGGATTTTGTGTTGCCCTCGCTCTCTTGTCTTATATGCCCAGGTCAGGTCTTCAAAGAGATGTTCTCGCCCTCTACAGGCGGTCAGTTGTGTTCCAACACGTCTACATTTAGCCACTCACACCATGACGATCTGCAGAGCACTCCGGATGGTGAAAACCAAACCCCAATCTACCCAGCACAAGTTCCTTCTCTTCGTCCGATACACTTTCCACCAGAACGCAACATCAATCACGCCCCGCGACGTCAATGCCATAGAACACCTCCTGCGAAAAGGGACACGACAGCTAGAGATGTACGAGGACCCAGGCGTGAAGGATTGTTTCGTGTCGAAGGACATGCTTGACTGGCAGGAACAGTGGCGGAATGGCCATAAAACCGAGTCCACGAATAAAAAATAATCTCTATATTTCGTGCACACACCCCCACCCGCATCGATGTATACCACGCATATATGTATATTACCACCCCCTAACACCCGCTCGCAAATTATTCGCAGTTTGGATAAATTACATCCGCAACCACTGTATGCATTCCACCTACTGCGATGAGGATCCAAACAACCCAGCAGCAGCCGTCTGACTAGCAACTTCCTTCGGCGTCGCATTGGCCTTTGCAGCCTCTTCAGCGGCCTTCTTCTCCTCGGCAGCCTTGGCCGCTTTCCGAAGTCGTTGCTCCCGTCGTTGCTTCCGATTCATAACCTTTCGCTCTTCTTTGAGATGTTCGAGCACCTGAGCATTGTGGTATGCATTTCGCTCGGCCTCAACAAGATTGACGGCTTTCTCATACGCGAGTCGCCGTTCGTTGATTACTTGTTTGATGCGTGCCATAGATTTACGAACCTTTGCGAGTGTGAAAAATGAAGGGAGGAGGTACGAGAGAAATGAAGAGAGACATACATGATACACCTTGGTTGCATTCACCTGGAACTGCTCATTCTGCACTCCCATTCTCCTCGCCTCCTCTTTCTGCGTTGCGAGAAGGTTCCGTTCTCTCAAGAGAACATACCACAACATGTGCAGGTCTTTGAAGCTCTTTAACCGCAGTTCCTCAGCTCTCCATCCACGTCCTATGATCGTCCAACCACGACGGAAATACTAAGCCCAAGCTATACCACTCATGAGAATAGAAGCTCACCAGAAACCTCCTGCATACTCTCCGGAGTCTCTACAACCTCAAACCTCGCATCTCCCTCAAGCACCTCCCCATCCTTGGGTTCCTTCCTCCTAAAGAAGGCATATAGTCCATGATCCTCTCGTACAGGCACCCTCTCTTTTCGCCAATCTACGGCCTTTGTGGCGGTCGTTGTAGTCACGGGTACTTGGGCATCAGCAGGAGTAGTATTGACAACTTCCGCAAACCAGCGCCTGCATTGGAATTGTAGTGGTGTCCGTTGCCGAAGTGTGCGTGCTAGAGAGAGCATGGACATGAGTAGTGGTGACGGACGGAATAGTAAAGCGGCCGAGTGTTCCGCGTCTTGTCGCAATCGAAAAAAGTTGACGCGCTCGGGAGAAACGTGACCCAGAGTCGTCCCTTGGCTCGTCACAACTCGACTCAAGCGCCCAAGTCTTCCCTTCAATAAATAAGCTGCATTGCAGTCTAGAAAATTATAAAGAATACAGGAAACTATTAATCAACAGTCTTCCTCGCCCACTTCCTCTGCCCTGCAGCAGGCGAAAAACTCCTGGGAGGGGGTGTCGCAAACCTATGAACAGGCTGACCCTGTCCAACTGGCTCATACGCAGTCGTCTTCGCCTCCTCCCTCGCCCTATCCGCTTTCACCTGTGGCGACGCAACCTCCTCTCCCTCCTCCTCCCTCTTCTCCTTCTTCTCCACAGCAACAACAGGCTTAACTTCCTTCTTACCCCAGTACATCCACATCTGCGCACCAAGCACCACATTCAACACTAACGCAAGCGCGAAACCAGACAAAACGAGAACGTCCTTGACTTCTGTCGCAGTCGTAAACAACCTCGCTATACATCCTAAAATCTGTGCTATGACAGCGACGGCACTAAGTTGGCCGGTACTACCTGCCTGAGCATTCTGTACGATCTGTGGCACTTTGGAGAACAGCGACAGCGGCAAAGTGGAGAATTGCACTAGGGCGAGTGTGCTGAGAGGCAGAGAGGAGAGGGTATACCCTGTCCCTGCTATTGCGAGAAGTGCGAGAGTAAGATCGCGCGGTTTGTTCGACACTGGTGAGGGGTTGGATTTGGATTTCGTGTTTGAGGATGGGGAAGGTGCGTAGGCGATGATGAGCAGTGTGATGAGAATATCTTGCATCGTCAGGAATAAGTTCTCGCCATATGTCGAGAATGGGAAGTTGTTTTTGACGGAGTAGGCTAGCGTAATTGCGTAGGAGAGCGTTTCGAGGATGTAGGCTGTTAGTGAGAGACCTTCCGCTGAGCCTGCGTTGAGAACTGGTAAAATGCAGAGTTGGCATGTCAGAATTCCTTTCTTTGTTGCTGAAGGAGGGGATAGCGTACTCAAGAGCATTTGGGGGACTTTCATTACTGAGCCACCTACGACGATCCCGATACCGAGACCTTTGGAAACCGCATACTTGAGGCAATCAATGTCACCAACATTGAGGTTCTCGACCAACGAAACATAGCATTTCTATCCGTTTTGTCAGTGTCGCACCAAAATAGACACTGAACTGGAGGGCTCACTTTGCCAACGACAGCAACACCCAAATCCTGGATAAACCGAGGTAAATTACGAGTTATAGCGGACATAATGGTCGGAAGCAAGGTGACGAGGGTCTGCCCGATCCGCGCTACTTTACCTTTCGACGTGGATGTCCACGTGGATTTAATCCGTGGCTGTGCAACATGCTCTGGACACTGATCCCCCTCTAAATCACTTTGAAAGTGATTTAACATTTAGGTTCTGAACAAACTCACCAGCCATGAAGCACGGCCTACAACCTGCCCGTCCGGCAGACTATGTGGTGAGGCAATTTTATATGAGATTTCCGGGAAGACAGACATCCCCCCCCCCAACAAAGGTTGGTGTGCGGGGGTAGCCAGCCGGCATGGCTAGCAGATATCGGTGATCTTCCACAAACATAATACGGGAGCTTCAATACGTGCTCTGTCGAATAACTGCACTGACGACGTAACTTGCAGCAAATAGCCTACAGGCTGTCAGATATTTAGAAAAGACTTTGCTGCGGCACACTGAATCACCTGGAGAACACGAAGTAAAATATAACAAGCCGAAAGCGACTTCGTCTCATGATCCGAAAGTCGCACGGGATATAAAGTAGGATATCCCATACCGTGGCCTGTGAACCGTGAGGATGCATTAGATCAGGCGCTGCTGTAGGGGAAAGTTCGTACACCAAGGACAGCCAGGGAGATATTTCTAGAAATCTCAAATTGCTTAGCTACGGCAGGTGATAGACGATTGAGATATGTATCCGGATTCGGGAGCTCGACAAAACCAGGGGAGGTAGACATCATACAATGCCTACGAGCGACCATACAAGAGCTTACCTTCTATGTGTCCTGGAGCGACTCCTATGGGCGGACACCCTATCCAGTGGACAGGATTGGGCTAGCAAGATGATTGTCCCAGCGTATATGAACAGAGCATCGTTACGAGATACGCTCCACTTCCCTCAAAGGCACACGGAGAGATACTTATGAGTGAATTTCGCGCCTCTTTCAAGGGTAAGATCGTGATGAATAGAAATCTGAGGCTAGCTGGTAAGATATGGAGGCTGCTGTCGGGCATCCAGCACCTGCCGAGCGCTTAAGCACCAGCGGGCACCCAGAACGACCCTCCTCTTGTTCTTCGCGACTTCCATAATATACAGTCAGTAGTAGCGCATTCGTGTATATACTTCTCACTTAGCTTGGTGGCGTATCTTCATCAGAGCATGGAGCCTTAACCCTGCTCAACTCGGATGGCAAGCTGTTTGAGTCAAATCCTTCCCGCGAATGCTCCAGTAATTCTTCACGCAGTCAGGAGCCTAACGACGCTGGAGGGGGGAAGACCTCCTGATTTATACCAAACCGAATCCTGAACTAAGAATTGTACAACAAGAAGTGCATGAGTCTTCTTCCGTTGGAAATGTTTGTAACGTCAAGTTAGCGAGTTGGTGGACGGGGTAAGTACATGTTCGCACGGAAATAAAACGAAAGTAATACACGAAAAAGCATCAAATTAGATTATTGCAACGCATCGGCGACCAATTCCAGAATCTCTCTCACACTCTTCCCCCTATTCGCGTCATCCTTCGCCACACTCTGCCACACCGGCGAATGATGCGGCTCTGCAGCGATGCATTTTGTCCTTACTTCCTCTCTCTGCTCCTCCGTCCCATGCTGTCTTTCAAACTTCAACCACCAACCCCACGTATCCCCCAGATCTGGCGCAGTAGCGGCAGCCCGTCCGAACCACTGCCTTGCCTTCTCAATCTTCCTCTCCGCCCAGAATAACCTCGCAACCGTACATATAATAATAGGATTATCCGCGCTCTTCTTCAACGCATCCACGGAACGCGTCTTGCGCATGGGCCTTGGTTCAGACCAGATCGAGAGGGACCAGAGAAGCCCGGAGGTGGGACACTCTTGTAATCCACGGGCAAGCATTGCTTTCGCTTGCACTGCCCCTCCTGAACGTTCCTCCACCCCAACAGATTCCGCCCAGAGTTCGTCATTCGCCGGATTTACGAGCCTAGCCTTTTCAAGAAGAGCACGGGCTCTGATGCTCTTGCCATCAGCTTCTTCGAGACGAGAGGCGAGGATCCAGAGAGTGATGCTTTTGGGGCATGCTTTCAACCCAGCGGCGTATGATGCGCGTGCTGCAGGGAAGTTTTTGAGTTTCTGATGGATTTGACCTTGAACCATGTAAAGTTTGGGGAATTTGGGGAATTTGGTCAGGGCAGTTTCGAGTGTTTTGAGTGCGCTGTCGAGTTGCCCGAGTTGGCGTTCAAAGACGGCGGATTTCATCCAGATCTGCGAACGAATTAAATCAGAATTATGACTAGTATCACAGTAGATGGCCATACTCTATCGGTGTCCGCGACGTCTCTAGCACGCTGTAGTAGCTGCCTTGCGACATCCATATTGCCATTTTCGGATTCTAGCTTGACAGCAGCCAACCAAATCTCTTCACTTTCAGGATTGACATTGAATGCGCGTTCTAAGACCTCTCGCGCAGCAGGAACATCCCCAGCCAACCACTTCTCTTTCGCAGCCATGAGCCAAAGGACTTCCGCTTGTGGACAATGCTTGACCGCCTGACCAAGCAACGCGTCTAGACTCTCCCTGCACAAAACAACACAGAATCAATACGCGGCTCAAAAGATACCGAAAGGATAAAAAATGAAAAGAAGAATCACGCACCTCGTCCCATGAGCTTTTTCCAACTCGGCTGCCCTCCTCCACAAGTTCCTCCGATCAGGATAAACCTTCAAGGCATATGCTAAAATTGCCCTCGCTGTCCCTACCATCCCCCTGGATTCTGCACTTTCCGCGTCACTGACCCACGTGTCCAGCCGATCCTCCTCTTCAACCTCCATCGCTACCGTCGCTTTTACAATTGCTTCACACGTCCTTGGGCTCCCTTGGCTCTCGCACTTTTCTGCTTCCTTGAGCCATTGGTCCCGCGTTAGTAGGACTTGGTGTTTCCGCAGCTCGCGGACAGCAAGTTCGATCGTACGGTCAACGACTTCGAGTTCTTTGGCCTTCTGCTCCTCTGATTTAGGTTCTGATGTAGATGGTGAAGTAGCTTCTTGTTCCAGTAAGCGACCAGCGGCAATCCAGATCTCATGACTTGTTGGAACAGCTTTTCGGGCTTTGTTGAGCACTGCTTTCGCGCGTTCTGGAGTTTCCAGCCGTGCGAGAGCCAACCAGAGTTCGACAGACATAGGGATGACTTCGACTGCGCGTGCGAGAAGGATTCGGGCATCTGTCGCTGACTCTTCGAGATTAACGGTTTCCTTCCATAACCGGACCGAATTCGGTATGTGTTCGAGGGCTAGACACGAGGAAGTCGAATGTTAAGATTGAAACCAAGATTAGTTTGGAGAGGAAAATTATAGCACACCTTTTCGCAGGACACGCTTCTTGGCTTTGGTGTCGTGTTCAAGGTCCGCAGCTGCGAGCCAAATTTTGACACTCTGACCAACATGCTGTACCGCATTAGCAAGAATAACTTTCGCATCATTATTATTCTAAAAACCCCGTTAGTTGAGAATCATCATCCTTTTCGAAATCAAGATCAAAGCAGAGGGAAGTCGAAACTCACGTGCAACCGAGCTGCTTCTAACCAAACGTCTTCGCTCTTCGGGCAGTTCTCGCAACCGGCCTTTATAATTTTTCGGGCTGCGACCATACGACCGGCATGTTCTTCAAGACAGGCTGCTGCAATCCAGCCAGGGGCATGCTTGGGATTGGATTTGACAAGGGAATCGAAGAGCATGCGTGCGCGTTTGATGTCGCCGATTTCCGCATCGGACTTTATCACAACACTATCGAGGGAAGTAAGATAGCCTTTTGGGTCGACTGAGGTGGCGGTCCCCGCTGTAGAGGTTGTACCGGATATCTGGAAAACGTGTGAATACTTCCAGTGGAAGAAAGAATTGAGCACTACCCACTTGGTCGAGCTTGAGAGAGAGTATTTTGTCACGAGCTTGACCGATTTCGACAAAATTCGTGAGTGTCCCGGAATCCGCAGGAGTAACGAAACCGCCCATCTAGGAAGCAGTGGTCAGCCGATGCTAAAGCGTCCCCTTCCATTGGTAGACGTACCTCTTGCTGTCGTGGGTCCAAAGCATTCTCGTATTCTCCCTTCGCCCTGTCGCCTACGAGCACGCTGTCCGGTACGACATATGACCTTTCCTCCTTTCTTCGTTTCTTCCTTGTCAGGTTCCCGACCTCTGGTATATTCTCCCACTCGGCGTCTGATACAGCAGCCAAACCGCGCTTCAAGTCCGCAAACTGTTGCTGAATCTTCGGTCTCTCGGCTCGATGTTTCGCTAGTTCCTGTTGTTCTCGTGCCTCTCTGTGGAATTGGTATCACAGAAGTGAGAAGAAGGAAAGGAATGCTGTCAGCTTAATCAAAGAAGGCAGCAACGAGACTAACCCGGCACGCACCTCCGTGCTTTTCGCCGTGAATCCATGGCTTGATCAACCTTTTCGTAGATCTTATCCGCCTCTTCGTCATCCTGTTCGTATGTCATTCCTGCAAAGAGACCATACTCATTATCTGGGTCTTGGAATTGTTCGGGATCCATTTCAGGTTCTTCGCCTCGTCGAGCTCGAGCTTCGCTGATACACTTGAGTCTCACTGTTCTGTTCTATTTAAGGATGTACATACGCAATAACTTCTTCTGAAGGACCTTCCCTAGCAGGACCAATATCTGAACGAGTTGTGAAACCGGAGGCACTGAACAATATATCAGTTAGTATTTCGTCAGGTTGAATAGTAACCAGACGTACCCTCGACCCAGACCAGCAACGTACGATGCCGGCGCTGGCATAGACAGGAAGGCAAGTTTATTAGTCTTGTTTTTCGCAGCCATCTTTGCAGCTTAGAAGATGAAAGATGTGAGTGTCAACGGTCTTCGTCGTAGAGGACGTTGAGGAAAGCCAGTCACGAAAAGTCATTATGTCAGCAGTCACATGACACTTACACGCGAGTCACACCTCACGCTTCACTGCGTCTCTCGTCTCCACCCTTGGATGTGCCTTTGTCCGTTCTGATCACCAATGGCACACCTGGACAAACTAGCAATCCGCGGAATCCGCTCCTTCGATGACAAGCAAATTGCTGTCATCGAGTTTTTCTCCCCAGTCACGGTTATAGTAGGCCACAATGGTAGTGGCAAAACCACGATCATAGAATGCCTCAAGTATGCTACTACTGGCGACCAGCCGCCGGGCACTCGTGGCGGGGCATTCATACATGACCCCAAGATGGCTAATGAGAAGGAGGTCAAGGCACAAGTCAAGCTGAGGTTCTTTGCTGCGAATGGTACCAGAATGTTGGCTGTTAGGAACTTGAGTTTGACCGCGAAGAAGACGGCAATGGCGATGAAGACGTTAGAGGGCATTTTATCATTGGCGAATGAGTCGGAGAAGAGTGGAAAAGTAAGGAGACCTTTCCCCTAAGTGCCTACTGTGTCAACTGAATTATTTGTTAGCGGACGACTATATCGACCAAGTGTGCCGAGATGGACATTGAAATTCCGCAACTGTTGGGCGTTTCTAAGGCGGTGCTTGATAATGTCATTTTTTGCCACCAGGAAGATTCATACTGGCCATTTGCTGAACCGTCCTACCTCAAAAAAAAGTTCGACGAAATATTCGAAGCCACCAGGTGTGTTACCAGGTGAAACGCGTGAATTCTTACTGCTCATCCAGAAGAGAGGTATGCAAAGGCGCTTGATTCTATTAAGAATCTCCGCAAGGAGCGAGCATCAGACCTCAAAGCCGAGAATGCAAGACTAGCAGGACTCAAGCAAGAAAAGGACAGAGCTGATGATGTCAAGAAAAACCTAGCAGAGACCCGCACCGTTATCGCGAACAGAGAGGCCCAATACGAGCAACTCAAGAAGCAGTACGATGCGCAGGTTTTATCCAACCAGCAATTCTACGAGCATGCGACCAAGTTCCGTGAGACTTACATCCACATCGAGAATCTCGTTAAGCAAAAGGAGCGCTTGCAAGATGACTATAAGGAGCTCAAATTGAACCTACAAGAACTGGCTGGTAGGTGTTTTCGTATTGCATGGTGTCGCATGTAATAATCCTGGTTAGGATCCGACCAGGAGCTTGAGACTCGCCTCAGCAACTTCGACGAACACATCGCTGTCCAAAAACGCAAGCTACAAGCAGAGCTCAAGAAAAAGGAGGACTTGGAGGAAAGGGTTGCGGATGTGCGGAAAGACCACACAGACTGCGTTGTCCAGCACGGTAAACTTCTTGGAGAAGCCGAGGTACGACACAAGCCGCCGTGACCCGCTTTCTTAGTGTCTGACATTGTGTAGGCGCATAAACAACAAACTGCCGAGCGAGAGCAGTTGATTCGCGAAATCAGTGAGAAGCACAAGATCAAAGGTTTTAATTATTCGCCCTTGGAACGGGAGAAAGCTCATGAATTCCTCTCCCGTCTCGAGGAATTGCGTCGCAAGCAGACTGCAGATCTTGAAAGGATACAGGTGCACAACTTCGTTCACTTGGCTTCACAGTCTCTCAACTCCTTCTAGGCCGAGATCCGTGACAAAGCCAGCATTCACCAACGCAAAGTCCTGGAGATGGAAAGTGAGCTAGGTAGCAAGAAGCTTAAGAAGAACAACCTCCAAGATCAGATTGTAAGTCTCTCTTCCTCTATCTTCCATTGCAGCACCACTCATTCACCATCATCCAGCACGAACGTCAACTCATGATCAAGAAAGCTGAACGCCAACTTGAAGACGAACAAACTGTCAAATCCGAACTAACCCTCCTCCAAGGCGACATTGAAGAAAAGAAATCTCGACTCTCCAAACTCAAATCCGACTTGTCCGAGGCCAAGTTTGACTCGCGCCTCCAGGAAAAGACGGAGAAGGCAAAGGGGATGGAGGAGACGAGGGAGCAGCTGAATATGGAATTGCGAACGCTAAGTCTGCACGCCGATTCGAGGGCCCGGTTGGATGTGAAGAGGGCAGAGGCGAAGAGTAAGACGAATGAGGCTGGTAACACGTGAGTTTAGCGCTTTACTTTGTGCTAGATTTCTCACAGGGAAGGTTGGCAGATTTAACATTGTGAATGACAAGTACCGCAAGTTCGCCTCCAAAGATCTGTCCCAGGACAACATGGAGGAAGAAATTGACAACTTCCTCGGACAGAAGGAGAAGGAAAGATCCACGATCAGTACTTCCGTCGCCAACCTCCTTGCTGAAATCCAAACCGCCAACAAGTCGAAAGATGACCTTGTTCGAGACAAGCAAGCAAAACAACGCGAGGTTGAAGGTACATGCTTTTCCTACTCATACGACTCTACACGCCTGTTTCGGCTAAAACTGACCTCACTTCACGATTCATTATCCAGCAATTAACAAGAAAATCAAAGCGGAGTTGACAGACGACCTCGAGGATCTAACTTACGAAGAAGCGATGAAGGCCGTTGCGGAGGAAATCGATTTACGACGCCGCGATGTGCTTATTGGACAGGCTAACGAAGTGTATGAGAATCTGATCAAGGTTAGCAAGATGGAGAAGAAGTGCCAAGCTTGTAGTCGCCACTTAAATGATAGGGAGATGGCAACCATGGAAAAGACGGCAAGTCCCTGTAACTCACCAGTCCATGACCCCGCGATGGCTAAGCAACAATGCTTTGTAGCTCAAAGCACTCATTAAAGGTGGTGAGAATCTAGATATCGCAGAGAGCAAAGAGACTCTCTCGGCTTGGGAAGAGATTCAGGAGAAGTTGCAGAAGTTGAGGCCCGCAGATGCGAAAAGGAAGGCTTTGGAGTCTGAGGAGATCCCTGCCCTCGAGATTAAGATCAAAGAGCTCGATAAACAAGTCCCTGAGCTCAGACGACGCGCAGATGAGGTTCCTTTATCCCCCTTCCGTGGCTGTTACCCTTCCTCACTAAACCGTATGTGAATTCAGGAACAAGAGAAACTCGACGACATCAAAGATCAAGTCCGGGAACTTAGTAACCTGAAACAGCAAGCCTCAACGGTCTCGCGTCTGCAAAAAGAAGTGGAGAAAGCTCGGCAGGAAGCCATGGCTATTGAAAATTCGCTACGGAGCACGGGTACGACTCGAACAGCCGACGATGTACAGCGAGAACTCGATGAACTCTCGGGTGCATTGTTAGTGTCTCCGTTCTGCTTCTTTCTATTGACACCTACATGCTGAGAGCGACTTCTTTAGCCGGACAATTGAACGCGAGAAGCAGAGTCTGACGCTCGAGAGGGACAGGCAGAATGTGACCATCAGAACTTTGGAGGATAGCCTACATGAGATGGAGAAGCAAGAGCTTGGGTTGTCGAGCAAATTACACGATAAAGAAACACTAGAAGAGAATATAGCCAAGATGAGGAAGGACGTTTCTTCCTTTACAGAGTTGATCAAGGTGGATTTCTGTCGGTTAAGACACTGAACGTTCTAATGCTCCTCGCTTTCAGGACATCGACAACCAAATCGCTGAAGGGGAAGCTCCGATTGAAGCGCTGAAGGCTTCGTTCCAGGATTCACAGCAAGAGCTCAACGCTAAGGTTTCTCAAATCTCCGCCCAGATCCAGGAACTCAATACAAGTGTGAACAAGCTGAACCATGTCCACAAAGGTGTTGAACGGTGAGCCCGACCTTCTTCCTTCTTCCATGTACTAATGAGTCGTATCCCAACTAGCTACATCAAGGAACGCCGTGGTCGCGAGCTCGAGAATGCCTCCGAACGGGTGCAAGAGCTCGACCAGGAGCTCCAAGAGCTCAATAACAAGCTTAACACTATCCGCGAGGTCATAACTGGTATTCAAAAGGAGATCAATGAAGGTGGTGCTTCCGTGGCCAATCTCCGGGATAACATTCGTGCTCGGAGACTTGTCAGGGAGATCAGTGAGGTGCAGGCCGAGATTGACTCACATGATATGGAGGAGATGGCCAAAGCACGGAGAAACTTCGAGGAGAAGTACAAGCTGGCAAAGGAAAAGGAGGACAATCTGCGTGTCGAGGTGGGTATATATGTGGTTTGCCGTGGCAGCTTGCTGATCCCTCCTCTTTCATCATTCGCCGTTGTCGTTTCCTTGACTCTTAACAGTATGGTCGTATCCGCGGAGAACTTGACACGCTGCAACAGCAGGCTGAAAAGTACGACGCCGATTTGAAGAAGAATTTCAAGGATATCAATAAACGATACACCGACCAGCTGATTCGAGTAAAGGTGGAAATGTGCTCATCTTCTCCCCAATAACATTGCTCAATTCCCTTGTAGGTTTCTGACATGGCAAATAACGACCTGGAAAAATATGCCAAGGCGCTTGACAAGTACGTCCCCTCATGGATACCCGTGATGCAACCAGCTTCTGACGTGTCCCTCAGTGCAATCATGAAGTACCACACGCTAAAGATGGAAGAAGTCAACGACATCATGAAACACCTCTGGAATAAGACATATCAAGGAACAGGTGACACGGTCCCCGCCATCATTCCCGATTTCTTTGCCTGAGAACACTTCGACAGACATTGACGGAATTAAGATCAAGTCAGACGTCGAAGGCGGGGCTAATAAGCGATCCTACAACTATAGGGTGGGTTTCCCTCCACCCTCGTTTTCCAATTCATTCATAATACGCAACCCCAGGTTGTGATGACAAAAGATCAAGTCGAGATGGACATGCGCGGCCGTTGCTCTGCCGGTCAGAAGATGCTTGCTTCCATTATCATTCGCCTTGCACTTTCAGATTCCTTTGGACAAAATTGTGGCATTCTTGCATTGGACGAACCTACCAATGCCTTGGATACTGAGAACATCGATGCCTTGGCTGCCAGCCTCGTAGAGTGAGTCCGAGATCGGGCACCGTGTGTGATTTTAATACAAGTTAATGCAGCATCATCAATGAACGCCGGACCCATTCCAACTTCCAACCCATCATTATCACCCACGACGAGAACTTCCTGAGAAAGCTAGGTCAAAGCGATGTGATGGAATACTATTGGTGCGCATCTTCATCGCCACTATCTCGAGTTTGGGCCTCACTACAGTGGGTCAGGCGGGTGTCACGAGATGCAAGACAGAAGTCAATCATTGAACGTCAGAGATTCAGATAAACATCTTCGGACCTCACACGTTTCATCTGAGACCTAGACGTAATTAATGCATACTGTCGCGTTGTTTGGCTTCGAGAGGTAGAAAATCTACATCCCTTCTACTCCACGACTGATGGCGGAGAGAGCATCTAAATGCCAACGTGGTGAGCCTACCCCACACAGGACTAAAATTACTTCCTAGCTTTCCAAATCCTCGGCTTGGCATGATTGTATTGTTGAACCGACTGCTGCATGCGCCACATGCACCAACATTTGGTCCAGAATATAGCTTTTTAGGGCCCCGCAGTCTCGAGTTCATTCGAAGTTCAAAACATCCGAGATTTACTCACATACATCAATGTTCGGGATCAAAGCCACAAGCTCTGCCAGGTCAACGAGGTGATATTAATAGCCCATGCCTGTGAGATCTGATGTCTCATCAAGGTCACTGCCAAAAACGCGAAACGGGACAGGAGGCGTCCCTAGAAGCTCCCACTCGAGGTACCGCAATGAGATCTTTGTCCTGTAACCCACCATGCTTGTTTAGTCGAAAGCAATAATGCAATTGAACTGTCCCAGGCAAACTGCATATTCACACCTTGGCGAAGGCGTGAAGCCAAGAATTCAATTTCGAGGAATGGATGAGATGGAAGTTATACAATGGAGAAACCAAGTAAGTACCAGACCTCACATGAATTTCACCTAATGACCCTCGTATATCCCACAGTTTCCAATCACTGCCGCTTTGTTGGATACTCCCCATCGCGTGGCATGTTGCTATTCGTGTTGTTACCAGTTTAGGCTCATTGGACTATTTTTCTTTCGAAACAGAAACCTACGGTTGCGGTAGTTTGTCGGAAATGCCAAACACTATCCAGCTGGATTAATCTCTTACGAAAATCGTCGGTTTTGCTTGTGGGTTCTCTGGTTTAAAAGCGAAATATCTTGAGGCGTATCGTTCACCAACAACCACCCAAAGCATCTACAATGGTCATCCTCCAACCGTTGCAAGATCAACTCCAAGGGCTTTCTCCCCGCGACAGAGCCCTTTTCTACCGTTTCGGCATAGGGAAAGTCAAAGAAGCCCCGTTCTCTTGTGTCCATCATGCCTTCGAACACCACGCTCTTCACCAGCCCGATGCCGTGGCTGTCGTCAATTTCGAGGAAAGAATCACTTATGGGGAGCTCGACCGCAAAGCAAATTGCTTGGCAGCGCGCCTTCGCGATAAGGGAGTACGGCCGGACTCCCGCGTCTGCGTACTAGTTGAGCGCTCTATCCTGATGGTGGTCGCTATCCTCGGGGTCCTGAAAGCCGGCGCCGCTTACATACCGTTCGATGGAAATATTGTTTCTGACAGCACGCTGGCCCACGCACTCAAGGATTCCGGATCAGATATTGTACTAACGTTGCCCAAGTTCACGTCAAGAGTCGTGGGCAAGAACGTTGTCAACCTTGAAGATGTCATCTGTCAGACATCATCCGCGCACTGTGTCAAGCCAAAGGACCTAGCTACTACCAAAGGAGGTGCTTATGTGATCTACACAAGCGGTAAGTGGGATTACAGTCTCTTTGTATACCTTCTTTTTGATCGATTTGTGCTGCAGGCACGACTGGAACGCCAAAAGGAGTGGATGTCAGCCACCAGAACGTGACAAATCGTCAGTGTTACATATCTGTTGTTCCATCTTCGCGTTGCTCATTTGATGCTCTAGTGCTGTGCCTGGCTCCTGGAAATCTCCATATGGGTCCAGGAATCCGAGTATCCCAGCTCATGAACATTTCTTTCGATATGGCTGCCTGGGTAAGCCCCAATTGTGACCTTGAGCTATATCTGTCCTAAGCGATATCAAAGGAAATTCTAGGTAGCATGTGCAACGGAAGCACGTTGTATTTGCGTGGAAAGACTTCCAAAGAGTGGCGCACTGTCATGAAGCTTGTCGATGTTGTCGTCGCAACGCCCTCGATGCTCTTACCTCACGACCCTGCAGATTACCCCAACATTAAAGCTGTTGCCGTTGCTGGCGAACCATGTCCCAAGAGTACGCACTCCGCGGTTGATCTGTCTATCTTTCAATTTAACTCTTGATCAGATCTTGCCGATGCTTGGGCTTCTCGTGTCAAATTCTATAATTGCTGTGGACCGACTGAGGTAAAGAATTTCCTTCATCTCATTTTGTCGCATTTCACGTGACATTTCATATATACAGGTGACCATCGTCAATACCATGCAGCTACATTCTCCAGGACGGCCTTTGAGTATCGGGAAACCGACGCCCAACAATAACGTCTATGTTCTGGACCCCGACACTGCGGAACCTTTGCCCATCGGCTCACCGGGAATAATGTGGGCTGGTGGTGCTTGTGTAAGTCGTGGTTACCTCAACCTACCGGAAAAAACAGCAGAACGCTACCGCCCCGATCCATTCACTGGGGGACGCGGGTACGTGTATATGGACCGTGAACAGACTCATACTGATATCAAAGTAGCGTCATGTTCAATACTGGTGACCTTGGGTATGCAATGCCTCATTTCTGACAAACTATGGTGCTGAATGATAATAAATAGCCGTTGGAATGACGATGGAACTCTGGAGGTACTCGGTCGTATCGACAATCAAGTCAAGATTAAGGTAGGAGAGATTCGCACACAACTCAGCGGGCCTAACCTTGAGGCAGGGCTTCCGCGTGGAACTTGATGGGGTATCGAATGCCATGGAGGTCGGTATCTAGATTTTGGATATTGTCCAGGAGCTAAATTGACCCAAGACCTTCCCCGGGATCCGTGCTGCAACGACGCTGCTGATTGATGGAGAACTCTGGGGCTTTGTAACACCGGCAATCGCGAAAACCGAAGATATCCAGGCCGCAACGGCCAAAATTCAACCATACTATGCTGTTCCCACAAAGATTCTCCACTTGGACGAATTCCCCAAGACAGCGTGAGTGAACTCTTTTGGAAACGACGTCATGTTCACGTCTTTCCTAGAAATGGCAAAATCGACAAGCGCCAATTGCAGCAACTTGCTCTTGATTCCCTACGCACCGAAACAGATGGCAGTGCACCAGCAGGTTTGTCTGTGAATGTGGACTCCATTCCTTCGACCCCGCCGGAGCCCAAATGCCCGCCACCGGCACATGTCCCAGGCCCAAAATCATCGAAGTCCGAGCCGAACTCCGCATCCATCACCGAAGTCGGTTCGGAGGTTTCAACTATTTCCAAGGAAGAGGTCGCATGGGCCGGATACGAGAACGACGACATTCCTCAGAAAACTCAAGGAAGATATATCCGCAATCTTCGCCACCGCATCTTCACCCTTTACCGTCGCCTCTTTGGGGTTGTGTTCATTATCAACATGGGTATCTTCATATCGTTGTGCGTTAAGGGTGCCGACGCCCAGCGCCTTGGAGGTATTGTCATCGTGAACCTTTTTTGCGCCATTCTTATGCGGCAAGACTACGTAATCAACGCTTTCTTCAACACATTCTGCGCGGTCCCACCATCGTACGTACCCACACCCCGTTGGATGTCGCCATACTCACCCTATAAATAGATGGCCACTTGCTATTCGTCGCGTATGTGCAAGGGTCTATCATATCGGGGGGCTACACTCCGGCTTTGCAACCTCAGGCGTGGTTTGGCTGACACTGTTCACTGGTCAAGCCACAAAACAGTTCTTGAAGCATGACCAGGTCCGCCTCTCTTTTCAACTTAAGTTTGAGCCGATATTCACGCCCACTGGCTAGATCTCTATTCCAACACTCACGTTGACCTATGTCATCCTTGTTTTTCTAGTGATCATTGTTTTACTTGCCTATCCGACCTTCCGTAGCAAGCAACACAACAAATTCGAAATGGCTCACCGTTTCCTTGGTTGGGGTGCGACGGCACTGGTCTGGGCTCAGGTTAGTTTCAGACATAGCCATTTCTTAGAAGCTCCATTCACCATTTACTCAGTTCGTACTCTTAACCAACGACTACAAGGCACGTAAAAGCCTCGGACAGGCTCTGGTACATGATCCTCATTTCTGGCTACTTTGTATCCTGACTGGTTTGTCCCAATTCCGGCGTTGATGACCCGTTTCCTCATCCCATCCCATAGGCTCGATCATATTGCCTTGGACTCGGCTTCGCAAAGTTCACGTTCGCAGTGAGGTGCTTTCTAGGCATGCCGTCCGGCTTTATTTCGACTATAGTGAGTTTACTAGGTCACTTGAGTTCACGTACTCACCCAAATCCAATAGCGACGCCAAAGGCTGGAAGTTTCACTCGCATATCCGATGACCCATTGTTCGAATGGCATGGTTTCGCAACAGTACCGGAGCCAGGCAAGAAAGGGTATTCTCTGGTTGTCAGCAGGGCTGGAGATTGGACGGCCAAGCAAATTGATAACCCACCTTCAATGCTATGGGTTCGAGGCGTGCCGGCATTTGGTGTGCTACGTATAGTTCCTCTTTTCCGCCGTCTGGTCATTGTGGCAACCGGTTCCGGCATTGGGCCATGTGCTCCTACCATTTTCGAACAGCGAGTCCCTATGAGGCTTCTCTGGACATCGCCAAACGTACGCGAAACCTTTGGTGATAAACTTGTGGACTCGATTTTGGAGAAATCACCAGATGCTGTTATTTATGGTAAGCCCGACACCAAGCTGTTAGTCACTGATAAACTTAATCAACCCTAGACACTCGCACCCACGGAAAACCAGACATGGTCAAGTTGACATACCGTTTGGTTAAAGAATTCGACGCTGAAGCAGTCTGTATCATATCAAACCAAAAGCTCACAGAAAAGGTGGTGTACGGAATGATGAGTAGAGGAATCCCAGCATTTGGAGCAATTTGGGATTCGTGATGTACGGTGTTGACTCACCGTGAACACAAAGTGTTACAGATTTCCTGATTCTTTGCTTCTTACTCGATGTCTTTGTACAAACAATACAGTTAAAGCTGGCTTTACCTTCAAAAATAGAATTGCCGCTATTTTTAGTTTCGAGGAGTATTCAGTTCGGCCTACGTAATCGAGGCGAAGAAGCCGAGCCGGACGTAAGTCTTTGACATGACAATTGCTCGGCCGCCTATCACAAGAATACATCAGGCTTGCTAACTCTTCGACTTCCAATTCCATCGCCATCGTGCGAATCCACCTGTGACGCTCTCTAGCTCGCTAAGCTCTTGAATATTACGAGATCCCGTTCAAACTAAGGCGAAAGGGCTTGTCAGGCTGGAGCTCGCATTTTACAGGAAAAATTCTCTGGGGGTTATGGAGGGTGCGGTGGCTGGGGTCACCCAGTTTCATCGTAGTGTCCTCTGGGAGTGTCTCGCTTTCTTGCGACGGATGTTTTCACAAACACAATTCGCACAGGACTAGATATACGTGGTGACACCCGGAAGCTCTTCGAGTTATGTGAGGATATTGTACTCAGAGCGCATGTTCCCACGTTCGCTGAACAAATAGCGATACGCATAAAGCCTCGGAGGACCAAAGGATACAGTAGTTACTTTGACAGGAATAACTATATAAGTCCCCGGGCTCATAGGGCTGTGTAGCGGTGTGATTCCGTGACTGGAGGATTACCATCTGGTGAGGAGATGATATAGACCGGGAACTGTCATAAAAAAAAATCAATGACAAGCCCAGATGGGGAATTGCCGAGTGCCGTCGAATTAGTTCCTATTACAGACTCACGTATGCGGGCGGCGCGTATAGTCTCCGCGAGCGGACTTAAGGAAAGTGATAAACATACCTCTGGAAGTACTTCATGTTTTGATTGAGAATGGAATCCAAGGTGTGATCTTTTGATGTAACCTGCCACTGACAAACACCATTCAACACTCCTGATAAGCTAATTTCATCCGTTGATTACAAATTGCTGGTGAGTCTTTACCGTCGCTCCGGCTCCCTCTTCGAAATATTAGCGACACTTGGTATGGAGAATATAGAGCCAGCCAACGTTGAACTGGCACCTCACCCCATCGCCCGATCACAGGCCCGGGCCACGCGAAACATCCCAGCTGGATCAGTCATTATATCAGCGCGGGCATTCGCCTCCGTCTTGCTTGAAGTGGAGAAAGGACGGAGATGTGATGCGTGCTTTCGATTGCCTCCTGACGGCCAACGACTCAAGAAATGTTCTGGGTGTGCCTCATACTACTATTGCAATGCCCAGTGTCAGAATTTAGCCATCACTATCACTAACTCAGAGCTAACATGAGCATTTCCAGGTCAAAGGATGCACTGGAACCTAAACCATAGGCGCATATGCAAAATTTACAACAGATTGACGTCCCTTCCGGAATTCCACAGATTGGCTCAGCATGAGCGCATGGATGTTTTACTCCTGTCCCATTTTCTTGCGCAGCTTCCTGCGATAGCAACAGACTTGATCGATAACACTGTTGACGACTCTGTCTCCGTATTTCTTTCACTTCTTCCCGCTCCAAATGCTACACAAGAAGTCCTCAGTATCCTTCCCAAGTCCCTGGTTCCTCAAGGAGACCTGGCGAAGTCCATCTATTCACGCTTTAGTAACAACAATTTCACTATCCATTCGCATATGAATACTATCGGCCATGGGGTATTCCCGCTAGCTAGTCGACTCTTCAATCATTCATGTGTGCCAAACGCAGCCCCAAGATATGTATTTACCCCCGCACAGTCCGTTATCATGGAAGTAATCGCGCTTCGAGACGTTGTCCTTGGTGAAGAGGTGAGACAGCTCAGATATCTCCGTGGCCAGTCACTGATCACAGTTTTGAAAAGGTTTGTGTGCCTTACTTGGACCCCGCCCTCACACAAACGAGGCATCAGGTGTTTCAGTACACCTATGGATTTACCTGTGATTGCAAATCATGCGTTGTGATACGCAGGTTTGGCCCGGCACCCAGACCGCCTGACTCCCATGACATGATAATGTCCACTGGCGAGGCGCTGCGTAATTACGTTGGGATAGACAGTGCCTTAGGCTCAAATCTTCCGGTGCCATCCCTCGAAAACCTTCCAGCTTCTTTGCGATGTGTGCTACATGAATCATACGTGGAACAAGTATCAGAACAGTTCAGCAAAGCTTCCCATGAAGGCGACTATGGCGTCGCTGTTACAAGCGGCCTTACTCTTCTGGCGCTATATCTCTTGATCTACCCGGAAAATTACCCTCAAATTGGTAGGTCGAGATTACTCTGGGGACTGGTGTTATATATATATGTCGAATCCAGGATTGCATGCCTTGGAGCTGGCGAAGACGAGATGGAATGCACTGATAAGATCAGAAACCTCAGGGGCAGAGGCGGAAGACGAGAATCAGGTTCGGATAACGCTGACGCACGCTCGGAGGATCCTGTCAGTCTATGGGCGGGAAGGGGACGAATGTGGCCCTCTGGATGAGATCCAACAGCTGGAAAAGCTTTTGAGCGAATAATCACTTCCTGGCAGTTGGCAGTTTGTTGCTCGTTCGTTATCTGGCTCCTGCACGGCTCCGGTGAGGAAATGTAATAAGAGGAGTCTTCGGCCAAAAATAGCTAGTGCCTCGCAACCCTTGTTTGTACGTAACCGGCGGTGAAAGTCTATTCTTGCCCTGGAATCAGTACAACCCATAGTCTTTTTGAGCCTTCATGTGTGGCTTTTTGCGGGCCAACTATCTACCCTATTTCCTCTTGCTGGTGGTTGTATCAACTGCTTTGATGATATGTCCGCAGAAACGAGTGCAGGAAATGAACCGATGAACGCGTACGTTAATTTACTTCCAGATCTGAGCTAGATGTCATTCAACCCTGCCACAACAACTGAGCGTCAAGCACTAGCTTCCTGTCTTCTCGGCCCATGGTGTGTCAGTCAGACTTATAACCCAACCTTTTTCCTAGCTCACATCCCCCCCTCCCATGCCAAGTTGACGCCCAAGCAGTGGTGCGACCATGACAAGCAGGTTCCACATGCCGTCGTCGTTTCGTGCCCCCGCGTTCTTTCGCCCACGTCGCTCTTTTCATCGTCTACGTTCCTTTCACCTGTCACCTGCTGAGGCCGCCGCCAATGTGCGGCCCGCCACCCGACAAGCCACTATGGGAGGCACTGAATCCCAGTCAGCAATCAAGAAGATACGCCCTATTCCCGCCAACCTCGTTATTCCTCTCCGTGGCTCCACCATAGTCACTCTGGCTATCATGGCTTCTCTGTTCTTCATTATTTCTATTTCATTCGCGTTTTTGGGAGCGGATGTTGAGGATCCTTATTTCAAAACTACCTTGAATAAAGTTGCAGAGAGCTCGCCTGGGGTATGTAGTTTGTCTTCAAGTTGTGTGGATCAGTACTCCTACATCGTTGATATCCAGATCGTTCTGATAGGGGAAAGTGTTGATGTTGATGTCGACGAACCTTCAATTACCATTCGGTGGTCCATCCTAGCCTGTGGTCAAGGATATGTGTTACCCGAATCTAATGGCGTTCACGGAAGTAATGTCTGTGGGCTCCCGTCCCTTCCTCTTCGGATATTCGTCGACAAGTAAGTATGACCATGTTCTTCCGTCGGTCAACATGTGCTCAAGCTTCCGCTAGTGCAAAGGAGCCTGCAGCAACATACGACCCGTCAACTATTCCTATCAACAAAGAGACCGGTCATCGTCGAAAGTCTGTCCTCCACTGGTGTCATAGATATGCTAAAAGTCAAACTGACGAGTTTTGCGTCAACAGTATCCAGAACCTGGTTCAGTTCGACAGCGACCATGTTCTCGACGTTCATAACGCTCGACTGTATCCCTTCGACACCTACTTCCTAACCAGCACTCTCAGAGCGGTCGGATTTTCAAATGAAAGCATTCCAATCCAGAAGCTCGCCACAGTGGACGTTATGTCAAGCTTTGACATTGGAACAGCTGATGTCGAGAGCTTTTCGACAACCGGGGGCGGGGCGGTTTTGCCCAGCAGGGACATCGATATGCACGTTGCACGACCTGGTTCGGCGCGCTTCTTTACGTTGCTCCTCTTCACTGTCAGCTGGGTCCTCACTCATGTCACCATTGGTCATGTCATACTCGCGAGACGCACCTCTGGAATGAAGCCGCTTCTCAAACATATCGTGTCTTCTGGTGCGATCCTCGTCTCGCTTCCCCAACTCCGGAATAGCATGCCTGATGCTCCAGGTCTTGATGGTGAGTTTTTTTTTGGAATATTTGTTTTGTCGGCTTGTTGGCTAACCCAATTGCTTAAAATAGGTGTTCTCATCGGTAAGCGAGACATTGCTCGTATGTCTCTTTTGACAGGCAACTCAACTCCGTCTTGCAGATACCATTGGATACTTTCCCCAAATGGTCATCGCGGGTATTTCAACAGTCATTCTTCTCTTCATTCTGGCAGTCCGTGAATTCGACATCATCGGGGTACAAGCAGAATCTCAATCTGCTCGGTCTATTCGGCTGCCTTCCGTACCAGCGTCTTCGAACACGCATCGGGCTCATCCTATCAGAACTTTCTCCGGTTCTCGGGACTCAGGCTCGGATTCTTCCTCTGCTACATCCTGGGCACACCGCTCTCGCCCTCCACCTTCACCTAATCCCGATTCGACGCCCGCAGAAATTGCGGAGTGGGAAAGATACAGGATGAAGAAGCACCTTACGGGACAATTTGTCTTCCCTCCTGTTCAAATGCCGACACATAGAGCGGAAACATCCAGCCAGGTGACAATCAAACCTCTCGCTGTTCACCGGAAGATCAAGACTATGACAAAGATTATGGAAGCAGGAGAAGTCCCGCGATCCCATTGGTCTGACGAAGATTAAAATGGGTTATCCTGCCATTAGGGACATGTATTCGTTTGTTGTACGTCCTGACACCCGGACTGGACCTGTGTCATTTATGTAACAGGGAGGAGGAGAGGTAGTTAGCGGGGTCGAGCCATATCTGTAACTCAGGTGTGGTTTCTGCCTTGTATCACAGTACCTATGGATTATTCCCGCTTAATTTATTTACTAACTTGTTTCTTGATCTCACTCGTTCTATTCTGTTACAATTCCTCCTGTACAACATACTCAAGTGTTATAGAATCCAGCCTGATTTAAGCCGGAAAAGTAGAAGTGATCTCCGAGTTAGTTGGAATGTTAACGACGGCTGATGTGTGAAATACCCAAGGCCGTTATTTGGAACGTTAATGACGGCATCCGTTAAGGCATTTGTCCGCTCATGACAGCATAGCATGTTCCAGAATATATCACACGGCACCACCACAGAATCATTGTGTTAGGGACAAACAATCCTATTGGTCTCCGAATAGCCGCTTCCTGAACCATTATTTTGGGATCAAATTGAGTGAAACAGAAGAAAAAAAAATACTCACAACATCTCTGGCGCTTCACTGAATATTGTCGGTCCGCCCACCATCTCCCTTGTCCAGACGTCTCTCAAGAACCAACCAATATGACCCACTGCGCACCCAGCCAAATCCGCCACGGCGGCTTTCCAGGTTCCATTGAGAACCCATGAAAATGCAACTAACGCGACGGGGAGGTATGGCGCGCTAATGGTGAAGAGACCAAATAGCGAAATTGGTGTTGATGGGTGACGCCGCGACCACAAGTATATTGGCACGAAGGCAAGAGAAGAAGAAAGGAATGGGAGGTTGACGAGGGGAGAGAGAGCCTAGGTATGCTGTGACTTGGGGGTTCCGAGGAACAGAATAGAACAGAAACATACAAGTAACATAAGAGAAGAGAGGAGAAGGAGCCAAAAGTAATCCGCTTTCTTATTGGCGAAGGAAGATTCCTCTAACATCCTGCTATAGCGCATGCTGTTGTCTTTGTCAGGCTCTGCGCACAACAGACTTGAGACGGAATGCTCACAAGAAGAAAAGGTGGAAGACAAAATCCAATGATATTGACCCGAAATAAAAGAACGTAGTTATAGCACGCCATGGCTGCATTCATTTAGCAGCTGACAACGGAGGTTGCTGAGGAAGTGACATACCTGCGCGTTTCCAAATGCGCTCTTCCAACTGAAATACAGTTGCAGGGGTGTAACGAGCTGGCATTGCTGAAGCCCGTAAAACCGTCATTGTTTGATACCCAGAGCAACTCCGAATAGACGCACTACAGCAAGACTGATAAATACTGAAAGTGCCAACCATCCCCGGGTGATTGGTGGGATTTGTGTGATCCAAGCCTCGATTCCAACCGGCATTCTGTATCGGAAAGAGTAACGGGTATAGCAACTGGAGGACAGCTCAAGCGAAAAGAAAGAATGGGGAAGACAGACTACTCAAGTTGGGCTCAGTGAATAGATTGACACGTCCTCCAACACCCATTGATCATGCCATCATTTGTTGTCGTATATTTGCAGACTTTGCCTGCTAGGAAAAAGAGTACGTCGAACGGGAATCGAACCCGTGCCGCTTGCTCACCGGCGTGGAAGGCAAGCATGATAACCACTTCACCATCGACGTATCCACGACGAAGTTCATGCTTTCTTAAATGATAAGAGACTTATTACTTTGTTTTCACATGACCAGTGGTCCTGGCACACAGACAGAACAACTAGACATCAAGTAACACAACGACAAAAACACTACGTCGAACGGGAATCGAACCCGTGCCGCTTGCTACCCCAGATGGAAGGCAAGCATGATAACCACTTCACCATCGACGTGACACCCATGTTCCATTGCCAATGCAAATCAACCTTTCGTCAGTATCATCTGCCATCGAAGGTCATATTCCCGACCATAGGGTTTTTACTTGACGAGGGTTCGTCGGTTCTCCCTAGCCACATCAATTGACAACCTCCCACCCCAGTTGTAATTGCGAGGGTGTGGGTTTCCGGGTATGCATCACATCACTTCCTTCACGCACCTCCATGCTTTGCGATTTCTCGAGCCACGCACACTACACCAAATACCCCTGTCCCTCCTTCACCACTACCAGGGTTCCGGTATTCAACCAATAATCGCTATTGTATCTTCACAGATGTCTTTTTACGACTTCTCTTGTTTTCATTATAATTACATCCGAGATAGCGAGATGGTATTGGCCGAGCAGTCTAAAGCGCCGGACTACGTAGGGACTAGGATCCTCCCCTCCTCATACAAGGAATCTGGTCTCTCGGGGTGTGGGTTCGAATTCTCGTCACTATCCTTTGCTTTAACCATCGTTGGGAATTGAAATACGAATCGCATTAGACACTAGTGCCAGAGGCAATATATAGCGTTCAGCGCCCAGCAATTACAGAGTGTTTAATAAAGGAGATAGATGCCTCTGGAAAAGTGTTTTCATATATTGAGGGAAGAAGTGTCATGCCTATAATTTATATGACCGTGGTATTTGACTCAGTTCCAGGTTGAGACAGAGAAGGGGCTAGCCAGGCTCTCCTGCTTTCACAACGGAGTGGCGACTGCGTTGACAGGGTCGTGGAATTGATGATACTAATGAGATATTTGTTGATCTGGTGGAACACCTTACTTGCTATTTGCTTACTTATCCTTTCCATTTACACATAGGACGGAGAGGGAAAAGGAATATCACCACCGATGAAGTCCGTCGTCCCATGGTGGGAGTAAGCAAAAACTTATGACGAGAGTGGGATTCGAACCCACGCCCCGAAAGACCAGATTCCTACAGGAGGAAGGGAGGACATCTACATATCCTGGTCCTTAGTCTGGCGCCTTAGACCACTCGGCCATCTCGCCTGACGAACATTCTATAGCGGCTCGCAACCAGTATGTGCATAGGTTAGGCTGGACATCTCATGTGCGCAAGCATTCGGAATGCAAGTATCTAAACACTTAGCATGACCACACGACCATGATCAAGATATGACGTTTCTTATCTCCAGGAAGTTAGTTGTCTCACTGAGTCTACATTCGATGTCCGTCTCTTGCCATTGCATCGAGAAATCTATTGCGTAGGAGCAAAGCAGGACCTTCGAAGAGTCCGTCAACCTGGTTGAAGATTGTAGTAGGTGTGATGCGGTGGCCCCGGTATCTTTTGGCTACCCATACAGCCTGGTCTTTTGTTAGGATTGAGTGAGCAAGCATTCCTGAAGCGGCGCGACCACGAAGAGAACCTGATAGCAATTGGGAACACGGGTATGAGAGGTATGGGAAACCCCCCCCCCCCCACCACCACAAAAATAGTTCATCAAGTGCTTGCGCGGTATCTTGCTCCAGCACCCCTTCATGAATNGCAGAGGCGGAAAGTCCCATAGCTCCACCAAAAAAAAAAAAAAAAAAAAAAAAAATAAGTATGCCCATTGATGGCAGGTTAACATGTGACTTTACCAGAACAATTGAGTTGACGTGAGAAGGATTGAATACGTTCCGTAGACCAGGGTCAAGGAGCATCTCATTTCTGGACCAAGAATAAGGGAACTGCACAGCATTCCGGGGGTTTCTACGAGCGGTTCCGTTATATCTGCTTCTGTCGGCATTAGCCGTGAATGCATTTGACGCTCCTGATTGATTCCTCAATGCCAAGAATAACATACCGGAGAGCCCAAGTTGTACATAGCTTCTGGGATGGTAGGCGCGATAATCATTTCTACTCCCCTGTTTCAACTATTACATCCAATCACACAGTTTGCGAACTGCCTCAATTGTTGTTTTCCGTGGTCGTTCATCGTGTCACAGATGCTAACACGTAGATAGTCTTTCGTCGGACAAGGTACGCAGATTACGAGCGATATGGTAAATTCATATTTTATTTCCTTGGAGATGTCCATGCTGGAACTCTCATGTGGAGCGTTTTTAGCAGTTATCGAATATTTTTCATATCCCTGACAGTAGATCTTTTGATTCCGAGCATATGGTTTCGAGGATTGAAAGTTGACGTGATGACCGGGGGTTGCATACCGTTCCAGCTCAGTGTTTGAAACAACAAATAGTACAATCCGACTGTTGACACCGTATGATCTTGCCCTGAAATTCGAACTTCTCCTCCAAAGATCCAGGTGCCCAGCCAGGATTACGAGGTGTCCGTTCGAATTCTCGGTACACTCCACGGAAAACGGAGAAAAGCACGGCCATTATCTCATTGTAGCACAATCCGTCTGACATGTTCTCAGGACAAGACTGAAGCCGACGCGTCGGACAGGTCGGGTTGAAAAAAGCCCCGCGGAGGGTACCATGGATTGGGTTTCGTGGCAGTTGTATAGCGGAATCCATGCTACCCTCCGGAACTTTTTTCATCCGGATCTTCCTCATAGATGATATCTACGATTTGGCAGTGACACTTCGGAGTTTGTGCTTTCCAATCAAACTGTTTGGCGGACAGCTAAATTCAGGATATGTGAGTCTGAACCATCACTTACCCGTACGGGATGGATGCTTATGCATATGGATTACGCCTGCGCACTTTGCGTTATCCTGGTGACAGAGGCGCTGATTCACTGTTTATAAATCTCCTGAGATCAAGTTGTTAGTAAACGACCAACTTCATTGACATGCAGTTCAAGTTCGCCCTCGTTGCCCTCTCTCTAATGGTGGCCTCAGTCGCCAAAGGCTCCTCTGACGCCAGAGTTCAGAAGGAGGTGGTGTATGTCTATCGCCCTCCCATGGTTAAGCTGTGGTACTGATGCATTGAACCCAAATCAAATTCCTAGTTGCCCCATGGACCCCAACTCGCCCCCGATGCAGTGCAACTGTGTTCACAAGTAATTCAAGACCGTACAAACCACTCCGCATCCTTTGGTACGACCTCCAACACAACACAACCTCTAACTCATATCTAAGATATCTTCTTTTTATCCTTTTGCGTATAGCGGATAGCAACGCCAGTCTTGTACATAGATATTCATTCCCCTCGAAGCTGGAATAAATGAGTCGTGTATATGATTAGTACCAAGACTTAATGGTCCCCGTGTGAACCACCCAGCAACATTGAGCTCGTGTCCTCCTGCAGAGGCGTTCCCTGGAAGTCTTCTACATCGGTAGTCTATAATACCAGATTTATCCACCTCTTCCACTCCTCTCGAAATGCTCTTGACTCTTGAATTTCATGAGAACTAGTGCTATCAACAAGGCCGCGATGATACCGCGGCTCTTGCATATGGGAATAATTAGCTCGGTCTTGGACATTTACCATATGGGGCTAATACGCCCCAGCTTAATAGAACTTAACCCGTCTCGGATTCCCCGCATGTAGATGGTTACCTTACGTTGAGCACGGGGGCGCGTGGCTCACAATCCTATTAAGTGCGATTGGTGACTCAAGATGATCATCAAAATCAACTCACCCTGAGCTAACCAAAATTGCAGAGACTGCGTCAGTTGTAGGTCGGCAATACCTCCACTTGTATTAAAACTATATAGGCATTCAATCGGCATCACAAAGTCTGGCACTTTGAAGACAGAGGACGTTGTTCTTGGGAGTTTCAGCGGAATCCGGACAAAGCCAAGGATTTCTGACATAGAGGTTGACTGATGAATGCACGGCATGGAAACAAACTACAAGTCACTTTCTGGGATTCGACGAGCGTTATGATTCCATTACTTGATATCGTCAACGTCCTCCGTAAGTTCATCAGAACGTCCTTTTGTTGTTGAATATAACGTCCAAAAACCAATAAATTCTTGTGCCTCTTATTTTCCGCTGCTCCGCCATTACTCTCATGACAGTTCGTAAATTGTATCCGGATTCCGTGAATCGAACTGATTTTTAGTGTATAGGGCACGAACAAAACCAATCCTCATGACTACATCATATGTTGTCATGTGGCCAGGATAGGTTGGGTGGGATCAGACGGCGGGGAATACATTCGGAGAGAATTATTCCCCGACACAATGAAGTATCTTCTCTATATGCATATGCCAAGCCCTTTTAATGTTTCCGGGGTGAGACTTCAGTATTTCTGCCACAATAATCCGTTCCGTACGTTCGACTAACCTGGTGTTCCAACCAGGGTTTAATCTCGAAGAAGGTCCAGGCCAACTGTCGGACGGCGAGCTCACATCTATCTCCGATCTGTAACTGAGAGGGTATCTTACTGTCCCCCTAACCCCCTCAAGCCACCAAAGGATCAGGGGAACAGGAAGTTGCGTTCTCCAAATAGGGTAATCAATGGAAGAAGAGGAAATACTGATGTGTAAATTGACAGCGGTGACGCTAGTAATTCGAAGCTCCGGGCCCTTGAATTCTGCTATGTCTGTGCCGGAGAGAAATGTCGATGTGGTGAGATTTGTTCTCACCAGATCAATCTAACACGAAACACCAGTGTCGGGAGGCGCTCTACAAACGTTTTATAAGCCAGCTTGATAGGTTGTTTTGTCACCAACAAGCAACAGCTTGACTCTTGATGCGCCTCAAGTATTCTCTACTCGCGTTTTGCCTGGGATGGGTTGGACTAGCCACCGCCAATGAACTCCCCTTCTCCTTCGATGGCATTGCTCCAGCGGGGGCGAACGACGTTCCCGCTAATAAACTTCCCTTCACCTTCGATGGCACGGCCCCAGCGGGAGCGAACGCCGCTCCCGCAGAACAAGCGGAATATCACAATGAAGTTCCAATGGAAGCGAAATTCGTTCCTTGGGTACCAGGTTCTAAAAAGGTTCCAGTGAAGATGGAGTATGTCTTCAAATTTTAAGAACGACATCGCGTTACTCATGTCGGTGTATTAGCTGTTTCATGGAGCCGGGCTCGACGTCCGTGCAGTGCGAGTGCACGCCCTGCAACCCTTGTCCCGGGCCTAACTGTAAATGCCCTGGCCCCAACTGCCCTTGGCAATGTCCAGGACCCGAATGTCCGTGCCCAGGACCCAACTGTCCTTGGCAGTGCCCCGGATACGACTGCCCGTTCAAGTGCCCTGGACCTCACTGTCTCTGGAAGTGTCCTGGGCCCCAGTGTCCATGGAAATGTCCAGGACCCGAATGTCCGTGCCCCGGACCCGACTGTCCTTGGGTGTGTCCCGGAAAAGACTGCCCGTTCAAGTGCCCTGGACCCGACTGTCTCTGGAAATGCCCTGGGCCCGAGTGCCCTTGGAATTGCCCAGGACACGGCTGTCCATGCCCCGGACCCAGCTGTCCTTGGAAGTGTCCAGGACCAGAGTGCCCGTTCAACTGTCCCGGACCCAACTGTCTTTGGAAATGTCCTGGGCCAGAGTGCCCGTGGAAGTGTCCAGGACCGGAATGCCCATGCCCCGGACCCGACTGCCCCTGGAAGTGTCCTGGACCGGAATGCCCTTGGAAGTGCCCGGGATCCGACTGCCCATGCCCTGGTCCGCACTGTCCCTGGAAGTGTCCCGGACCCGACTGTCCATGCCCCGGACCCAATTGTCCTTGCCCAGATGGTCATTGCCGCCCCTGTCCCCCCGAGTGCGAGCATTGTACCAAAGAATGTCCCGACACAACGGTCGTCACTAAGACGGTTACTGTTTATCCCAAACACTGCCCCACTGATCACCCGGTAAGCCTTGAACAATCATAGCATCAAGCCCCACTGCTCACAATGTTGTTATTCTCCAGAAACCAAACGACAAATGCACGTCCCCGTCTTTGGCCGTTCCACTTCGCCGCATGTGGAATCCTGTATGGTTGGATCACTTCTACTTAACAAACGGGGCAGAGGCGCCTCATGCAGGCGCTAACGGGTACCGGGAAGAAACCCCTACTGGCAAACTTCTCCCCAACCACGCTGACGGTACCGTTCCATTGTTCCGTTGCCTCTTCTTCGTCGGTGGCCTCTACGACCACTTCTACACCGCCGACGAAGGGGAGTTCCAGAAGGCGAAAGCGCAAGGATGTGTTCCACACGCCGGCGGCGAAAGCATTGGATATTTGTATCGGACCCAGATTTGCGGATCTGTTCCCCTGTATCGCCTCTACAGCGAGACGAACAAAGACCACTTCTATACCGCCGATAAGGCCGAACGCGATAATCTCATCAAGACGACGACGTACAAGGACGAAGGAATTACTGGATATATTTTGCCTATTACTGCCTGATATATGCCGTAGGAGTTTGGTTGTTCGTGGCACCCAATCGTTGCTGAGTTCGTATATCTACTGGAGAATCGTTTCTTCGTTACGGACTCGTCGTGAAATATGCTGTAAATAGCTCTGTATGATTCGCTCGTTTCTGAACAGAACATAACCTCGGTACTTACAATTTGTTCCATTAAAATAAATAAGTGGATAAACGTATGCACATATGCTCTTACCTTGGCTGGACTTTGTTTCCTGTTATCCTTCCACCGGCATTACTTGTACTTCCCCTGCGGTGCCAAGGAGAAGTCGTGACGATTTTACTAGACACAAGCGAGCCTGGTTTCTTGTGGTTTGTGCGGTGGCACGAGTGTGAACATTTTCAATACTGCACCCTGGCTGCGGCTTCGGTTGGCGTTGATTCCTCGACGAGTAACCATCGCGTCATTCCACGGTGCACTGGGGGCTGGGAATCACAGTTCCTGGCAATCCCTTTAATAAAGCGAGAGTCCAGCTGTTCCTCCGGATTCGAGAGACATCCAAGAAAGACCGAAAGATGCAGTGGACATGACCCTACCTTAAGCTAGGTTTCTGGTCGCACGAATCGGCCTAGAGGAGTAATGCATCGGCTTCAGGCAGAGAGTCGTCATAGGCTTAAAGCTAGAGATCTTACATTTGATGATCTGAGTGCAAGAGAGGGACCACAATTCGAAACGACGAAGAGACACGTGGTCGGGCCTTGAGGCGAGTGACACTGGGAATTTATCTCGTCATGAACAAGCCAATCAGCTTCTGTCATGAGCGTCCTGAAGAATATGAATGCTGATGGAGTATGTCATCACCGGCACTCAATACGTGCGGAAAGGGCGCCCGGAACGCTATAAAAGGTCCTTGTGAGAGTTCCTCAGTCCAGCGAGCTGTCACTTCATCCCCATATGCGCTTCGGAGCTCAGCTTTGCGTGTTGTGCCTGAGTTCCGCTGGGCTTGCAGCAGCCAGCCAACTTCACCACCAAAGTCCAATAAAAACGACGTAGGTCCCAACTCCGTTATCATACTTGAATCTAACTATATCCAAGGTGTCTCATGAACCCGGGCTCGATAATCGTGGAGTGCGAGTGCAGACCCTGTGATCCTTCACCTCCACCCCCTTGCTTGGACGGGCAATCTTCTCTGCCCCCTCCACCTCCTATTCCCAGCCACGGCGATCGGTTCCCACTGCGCCTCCTGTCTCTGGCGTCAATTGTCCCTTTACCCAATCTCCCTCAACCCCCACCTGACTTCGCCCAGGCAGCCAGTGATCTCTTGTTCTACCTCCCGGTCCTCCTCGCGCAGGTGATAATTGTCCTGCTGTTTCGTATCCTGCTCCTCGCACAAGAGTTCTTTGCCCTCCTAGTCCGACTCGCACTTCTGTTCATGGTGGTTAACATCCTTCCAATTCGCTCTTCGCTCCGCGTCCCGCTCCTAGCGCTTGCAGTCGTGGCAGTTGCCCTTTCCCTCCACCCACAGGTCCTGTACCCTATCCCGACGAAGATTACCCTCTAAAAGACCTCACGAGCCACTTGCGTTCAGAGAGTCTCTAACTCGGGCAGGATCTGGATACACTGGCTAGTAAGTCAAATGTCCACGACCCAGGGACCTTGTACTTAAATAACATTACCTAGACCTTGGCACCAAACCTGCACTGCGCATCTCTTTCCGTCGTCCCGCTCTATTCAGCAATGGAGGGCAGATGTCCTATTGTGCAGTATCAGACTCACAGAGGAAGCACCGATTGACTACGTCTTCCATGACCAGGAGTCCGCGCGCCCTTCTATCGACGCGTACACAATGAATACACCCCGCTGCCTTTAACATGGGATCACGGGGATGGATGTACTTGGGTGCTCACAGTGCGATACTATCACTCCTCTTGTGAGTGGAAGAAAGCGAACTTCCATCCACCACCGGCGATGTGGCGCAACTCTGATCTTCTGTTCTTCAAGGGGTCATGCCAGGATGATACATTCTACCGCGATCGGTGAGCTGCAACGAGTCGGCTGTTGCTACCGCATCCGAGGCTTGTTTGGCCCGCAAAGATTAGCTCCCTATATCGCACCACTCATCCGCCCAAAAACACAATTTCGGGCAACCGTCCCGATAGGTAACGATCCAAGGAACCAATACATATGCACACTATGACTTGCTACGCGCAGCCATCCGCCTCGACTTGCCCGGTCTCTGCTTCTTTCCACCCTTTCCACCAGCACCACCCCTGCCTTTCTTCCCTCTCCCAGCACCAGGCCCGAAATTATCTGTAGATTCTTTCGTGTTCTGTTTCGACCTCCGGCCAGCACCACCGAAACCATATTTCTTGTCACGTGCATTGCGAGACATACGAGGTTTGCCTTCAGAGGATTTGTTGCGCTTGGAAGGATGGTCAGAGATTGCATCTTCAACTGCGACGTCGAAATCTTCGCCATCGTTGTCCTGAGCGTTATCCAACATATCTTTCCGTTCTGTAGTGTCATAAAAATTAGGATATTAGCCGACACAAAATGACGAGGAAAAAAAGTTTGAGACGTACTCCGCTTCAAATTCTTTAACCTGTCCTCCATCTCTTTCTTTGATTTCTCTCTCTCTTTCAACTTCTCAATCTGTACTTGCTTCCCAAACTTCTTTCCCTCCCTCTCTTTCCTCTTCTCCTCACTCTTCTTGATACTTGCGCTTTCGTTGAGTAAGCGTTGGCGGATACGTTCCATATGGGCGTCGGATTTGACCATTTCGGCGAAATAGTCCGAGGGGCGGGTGAAAGGGAAGTTGTGCTTGGCGGCGAGTGTGCGGGCGGCTTGTGCGCCATGGAGGGCTTGTTTGTAGCTAGTAACGAAGATGAGAATGATTAGTAGCTGAGAGTGAAAGAAGTAAGATATGTGGAAATGACGTACAATGCGAGTTCGCGATTGAGATCGTCGTTTACATCGACCTCGATTTTTTCGGGATATGTGAGTGTGAGGGTTTCTGTCCAGGGTAGTGAAGGGTCGAGTTGGATGGTTTGGCGAATACGTTCTAGCGCGACCTGTGAATTGCGAGCGTTAAGGAAAGGTGAACATGAGAGAGACGAGTGAAGAGAAAGAGGGTTGCGTACTTTATTGTCAATCTCAAGTTTTTGTTGAGGGACTGCGTCCCCGTCTATGGATTCAACTTCGTCAAGAGGGATCGCGTCCTCTTCTTCGTCCTCGTCGCTTTCAGCAACCTCGCCATTCTGGGTAACCTTTTCACCATCAGTCATTTCTTCATCTTCATCTTCACCTTCCTCTTCATCCGACACCTCTCCGTCCTCTCCCTCTCCTTCGGCATCACTATCTTCCTCCTCCTCCTCGTCTTCTTCATCTTCACCACCCAGACTCCTCAACTGCGCTCGATCGAAATCGTCCAACCCATCCTCGCCTAGGAGTTTGATGAGCCTCTCCATGCCTTCCTGGTCCACACCCTCATCTCCACTGTCTTCTTCCTCTTCACTATCCTCCTCCTCGTCTACCTCGTCATTAGCATCACTTTCACCCCCTTCAACGGCATCTGTATCCCCCTCTTCGTCATCAGAACTATCTTCTTCGTGTTCGACAGGCGGTGGAGGTGCTACAGGCGCAGCAGGTTTCTTTCCCTTGTCTTTGCTTTTATCCTTGTTTTTATCGGATTTTGTGCTTGCTGTAGAGGCTGGTTGAGGTTTCGACACAGCTGGCGCGGGAGCTTTTTGTTTGGGAGATTTAGCCATGATTAAGGGAGGGTATATGCTGGAGTTTATGAACGCATTCGAAGGGCTTTGAACTTGTAATGGTGATGTCCGAATTTTTTGGGAGTTGACCTTGGGAGTTCAACACGCACAAACATTGATTTTCGTTTTAGGGTCTTTCTGAGGGGGAATGACATGGTAGGTACTTTGGGTAGTCAATGTACACTGTTGGCATTGGCATAGCAGTTTAATATAATACTGAAGCCAGAGTAGCACACAGGTATGTATGAGTATATACATAGTCTGTAAGCAGTTTATATCTATCAGTGACTGCGAGAATAAGTTAGTGACTGGTACAGGAGGTCATGCAAGGGTTCCGAATGAGGGTGTAAATACGCCCATCGTCGAGCAGCATAAGATGAAAGAAATCATAGTATCCGATGGACGGTTAGAACAGCCACACGCCCATCTTGTTCAATACCGTGGTTGACACCTTTGCGGCATGCAGTGAGCCAACCTGCGCAATGCTACGATGATAGACTCACCATCCTTCCCCGCCTCCAAGAGATCGCTGCGCCACTCGACTTCTGCTCTCCAGTATTTGCCTTTCCAACTCCCACCAGAAGTAGCGCGTTCTACCACGTAATCGCGGCCTGCACGGGAGTGAGCAATGTATTAACAGAGTGCGAGGGACAAAGATCATACCGAGGTTGTAACCATTAGGGACTATGCGATGGTTTCGTCGGGAGTCCTATGCGACAATATGAATACCTCCACCCCTGACAAAGAAAGTGCTTACATGTTCTTTTGACGCCCTACACGTGTGATTAATTTAGATTGTCGAGTGAAAGCGGCTGCACACGTACCCGATAAACCATGCTCCACTATTGGCCAAAGTCCCATTTTGTTTCCATGCGCGGAAGTGGTGCCCTCCTTTATCATGTAGTATTTTAGCTGAATGTCTCTTTTTAAGATCACGATCTGGTGGCGTACCTGCAAGACTCTCCCAGCAAGTACCCCATATCGGGAAGTAGTGCTGACGAGCGAGGAATTGCTCGGTTTTACGACTGTCCCCGTCGCCTAGGTCAGCTTCGTGTAGATGGCCGTAGTGTATGCCGAGGCATTCTCCTGAAAAGCCTAGAGATCTGTGGACGGATTGGAGAGGTTCCTCTTCAGTCTGGGAGATTACTCACTTGGCATAATCATGCAGTCCATCTTCGGTGAGGATAAAGGGGTCAGAGCGTCCGGATATGATCACATTCAATGGCTCTCCATAACGTTTAGTGGTAAACTATAAGATAATGAGCGCAATTCAATGATTTAGAGAGCTTTACCGCACGTCAAGCATCCTCCCGCCGTTGTCTCTGGGGTCGTACCAGCCAGGTGGTTGTGAGTCGTCGTCATCCTCATGTATCGAGAGCTGGGTTTTTGTCAAGCGCCCGCTCCACAGTTGCGCCCAGTCCGTTCTAACGAGTGGTATGTCCCAAAGGGCCGCTGCATACTCGGGTCTGGCGATGGGTCCGAAAGGGATCGCGGAGGCACAGGAAACCCAGCAGGCAAGGAAGGCAAGGGCGAGCTGGGAGGTCATAGTGAGTCGAGGTACGGAATGGAGGACGCTATCTGAAGGTGTGGGGATAAATACCCGGGAAAGGCGCCCTGTGGTTTTGTTACATGATGGTTGTAGGCGGGACCAGTGCATGCGGGTGATGGAGCGGAAACTGCCCTATTTATCTTATCTTGATTACGTAAAATACCATTCCAATCTTATCTGCTGACATAAGCTGTGACTGCGGGGAAAGTCTTAGGCCAGGATGTGAAATGTCAAGGCTCAGAAGACGACCAGACAACGCAGCACTCGGCCACTTCGCCACAACAACGCCCCTTTCCTCCTCTTACTTTTTCACGAAAAAAATGTCTCTGCAACTCCCGCCTGTGTCGCCAACTACTCCCTCCGCCTCACAGACACACAACCCATTACATGACGACCCAGACTCGGATGCAGACACTGCGTCCCAGCGTTCCATCTCCCTCGACTCGCCACCTGGCTCCCGCAGACAGTCCGTAACGACCTCAGACTCTGACGCACATAAATTCCTCGCAAATCCTGGCGCCTTCCTCGGCGCTAATGATAAGCGCGAGTCAAACCAGTTTACCGTTGACACCGATTTCAGCTCGGATGCTGATGATATGAGTTTGTACAAGCATAGAATGTCCGTTACAGGGGAAACCCCAAATACCAGTGCCACCCCCTCCATATTTGAGGAGGAGCCCCTGACTGCGACCAAGGAGACTATGTCTATACCTTCCGTGCCTCCTCTCGCATCCACATCTGCTCCTCTACCTGCACCAGTGCCGGTCACTGTGCCCGCGACTACGACATATCCACCAACTGCCCCATCCAGCAGAGATGACACTGTATCCATATCTTCCCTCACTTCCACAACTTCTTCACGCAAAGCAAGACCCGAATCTCTGCTTGTCACCCCACCCAAGGGACCCCTGGTGCTAGGTATCGCATTAGTCGACTTTAACCACTTGGTTTGTGACCACCAATATCCCAACAATGCGTCCATTAATGAAGCTTACAGGTTGGCCCCCGAATAGAATGGTCGAAAGGAGAGATTTTCGACAACGAAGAGGTGGCTAAAATACTACCCTTCCTAGCACTTCCTGATGGTGCCCACCTCGTAAGTCGCCTAATCATCAGCTTCTCACGATCTCCCTCATCACCGTGTAGAGTTCCGAAGACTATTCGTATTTCCATCTTGTTCCACCTGGTCCGAATACCACCACTATTTTTGGCATCTCGCAAGTGTATTCCCTATAGGAGATTTATATCACGACTTATATGAATGGTTTAGGTGCAACCAACAGATATCCGCCAAGGCGTTACTTGTGAAGGATCCGGATGTTACCCGTTCGATAGTGCAGAAAGCGGTCGTCGTGCTGGCGTCCAAGCCCGTCTTCGGTCCTATTCGGTATGTTATTGTTTTCTGTTAGCAGTTGGGATGCCATTAAGGTGCTCTATTTAGGGACAAGCTTCGCGTCGTGACGACTGCTCTCTTCCAGCAAAGGTATTTGACTGTATGCGGCATCATATCAAATTCCTGATATCCGTGTCTCTGCAGAGACTTCTCAGATACCAGTATACTGGATGACTTTGCAGTCACACTTGAGCCGAGTTTGAGGGGCCAACTTACAGAAAGCGGGCTTTATATGGGTGAGCGATAATCTTATGCTTGAGAAACCACCAGCTCAACGACATCAAATAGGCACGAGCTTGTGCGTTCCTCCTAAACAATATCTTGGCTTCATTCCATGACCGCCACTCTCTGATCCTCAATTAGACGCGAGTTTGTCCATACCTTCCGGCATCGCACACTCATCCTCGTGAAAGCTCTAATACTCCAAAAGAGGGTAAGTGGAGGTATTATTCGCATTGTTAGTCACTAAGGAGCGTGCTCCATAGATTATGTTCTATGGCCACCCCGTGGAACGGTTATGCACATATCAATACTCTTTGATATCCTTATTGCCAGGTACATCCTTCTCGACCCTCTTTCTCCTTGATTGTTGCTCACTTGCTGTAACAGGCTTGCTCCAGGCCCTTGAGGACTGCGGCTCACCACCTCTAGCTAACCGAGCGCCAACATTATCCCGCCCTAACTCGCTGAAAACGTCCGACCATAAAAGTATGATGGCATTTATGGGTTTACCACTGGACATTTTCGGCAAGGTACGCGTCCCTTGTAGCGTCTTGTTGTGCTGGAATGGTTTCTGATACGAAATTGATTGAAAAAGGACGCGTTTTTCCAACCTTATCTCCCATTACAACAATTAGATATGACCAAGGATACCCCGAGTTGGTTGTGCGGGAGCACGAACTCAATTGTTACGCAGCAGAAGGATATTGATTTACTCGTGAATGTACGTCCAACACCGGATCACCCAGCTACCGCTACTTACCTTCAGGGCTTGTTTTGACCGTGTGATGTAGACCGAGATGGGGACCATTGAGTTCCGTAATCCTAAGTTGGAGCGTTCAGCGGGACTTACACCCGCGGATCGGAAGTGGATGGATGATATTGTGAATGATGTCAATGAGCATTGGGACGATGCGGATCCTAGCAAGGGATCGATGTTTCAGTGAGTCGTACACCAATATCATATGTAAGTGAGAGGCTGAAGGAAGTCAACAGGTTTAAGGGTAGTGACGACTATTTGCGAACCAAGGTAGGTCATTTAGTGGTAATCCTCGTATGGGGCAAGAAATGATATCTTGGTCGTAGTTTGAGGAGTATATCTCCGCAGCTTTATCGTCTGTTAAATACCGGGATTTTGTGCTCAAGGGTGAAGGGAGTGGTGTGTTGATAACAGGCGGAACGGGTTAGTCATCCCTCTTTTTGGCTTTGCTGAACTGGGATACCCACGTAACTTGATAGGAGGAGACGTGTCTAACACGGACGACTTTAACCCACTATGGATAACCGAGTTTAAGAACACCAACGCCTATGCCGTCTGGGACCGGATTACAGACCCCTTGATCTTCGACATCGTTGAACCGAGGCAAGCCTCCAAAGATCCTGACCAGGCCCGAACTACGAATCTGACAGCGTATAGACACCCATGTACAGAAAAACCCTCCGTCGTAGCAGATTTTGGTCTTCGTCTACAGGAAGGCATCCAAGAACTCAAACTCGAACAACAACTCGCACCTGCTCGAGAAGCGGTTGCACGGACACTTGCAACCGGATCTACAAACTTTTTCAAAGCCGTCGAAGGCGTTCGCGAGAGGTGGGCAGCGCAGAAACAAGCGAGTGCCGCGAGCACTTCCTCCTCCGCTTCTGTGATATCAGATACTTCGGGGTTAAGTACGCCAGTTGAGGTGTCAAAGTCCGAGTTGGATGCTTCTAGCCCCAGTGTGCAAGGAGTGGAAAGCCCTAAATCGGCATCAAGACCGTTCTCACTCTTGTCTTCGCTCACCTCTTCTGCGGCGACGTCTCCGAATTCGTCACCCTCTGCTACAGCGGCGAGTACGGATCATACAAGAAGAACATCGGGTACGACTGGGACGACGAGTGCCGCTGCCACTGCCGCGGCGAATAATTTGTCGGCGTGGGGAGCTGGGATTGGATCGTTTTTTTCGTCGAGGTTGGCTAGGACCAAGTCGAGTGAAGGGCAGAATCAGGTTCAGGCATCGTCGGTGTCAGCGTCAGGTGAGAAAGCGTTGCCGCCTGTGGCGGGTGCATTGCCTAGTCAGAGTCGGTCGTCGCCCCCTGTGCCTTCTACCACTGTCACTCCGGCGTCGCCACCAGCGACGACGTCTGCGACGGTCCCGACACCGGTGATTACGACTTCGCCTCCTCCTTCACTTCCGTCGACAGTGACTACTTTGGCTTCTGCGACGGTGAAAGTGGAGCCTTTGAAAGTGGGAGTGACGCCGGCACCTGGGCAGCCGAGTATGGAGAAGGATAAAGTCAAGAAGGATGAAGGGGATGATGATGAGGTCTATTCCGGTGTTGCGTTGTAATACATACCCCAGCCGTGCGAGACAAGCATACAGAGTCGATCTTCTAATTCAGCGCTTACAACATGTAATCAGGTATTGCATTAGGCGAAGTGTACCGATTGACCATGATAATTGTAAAGCATTTTGGAAGTGAAGACTGGAGGCAGCGCCCTATTGCTGATATATGCTGGTAGAATTCTTTCTTCAGCGTGAATTAACCAAGATATGCAAGAGTATATGAATATGCTACAAAAATAGGATGTCAATCGACCATAGATAGTCTCTGAGCACTCCATTTGACCATTGTCGTAGCCACCGCAGACAGAAGAAACGCTGAATCGAAGAGAGAATTGAAGAGTTCGTAAGGCGGGATGAGTGTGAACAGGTTAGTGGGTACTTGAGCTGTCGCTTCCGAGTCCCCGTTCTCGCCGCTTGAGAGTACGGAAGGCGTAGGAGGGGGAGGGAACGAGGAGCGGAGTTGAACAAGTGTCGATAGTAGATATATGCCCTGTATTGTGTTGGGTCGGGTGGGTTTATTTAGTATAAGGATGATTGGAGGAAGGACGAACCATGAGATATGCGAGTAGTAGAATGATGATTGATGTGCCTAGTGTTCGAGAAGTCACTTTTAGAGCCTATGCCAAGCCGTCAGTTATTTTGTATTGATGAGCGTGTAGTAGAAACAAGGAGTGGCCAAGGGGTTATGGGGAGAGAAGAAACATTGACGTACGCGGTTGACGCCCCGCATGACGAGCCCGATGCTAGAGAGAACAATGAGACCGATAAGGAGAAGTGAGATGTGTCGTGTGAGGGAGGATATCGAGTCTGGTGTTAGTGTAAAGTTAAAAGGCCGTGATATTGATTGTGTGGAAGCATCTGAGCTATTGGAGGGGATAAGAAGCCAGATGAGGATGTTGGTGACGATGTCGGGGTATGTTCGTTGTACTTGGAGCTGTGGTTGGTACCGACTGAGGAATGCGACATTGTACGCTGCCTAGTCCATCATTAGCAGGAAGCCGGGGCATAGGAGGTGTGGGGCTTACGGTGAACGTGCGTAGAACGCAGTAACCTGCAAATAACCGGCCGATGAAGGAGATGAGGCGACCGCTGAGTGTACGGGAGCGTTTTGCGGATGCAACTTTGGAGCGCTGGGACTGGAGTGTGAGGGAGAGTGTGTCATGTAGTGTTTGGAGGCCCCTTATTTCGAGTGTTACTGTGTTGGTGTTAGTATTGGATGAGGGGAGGGGGGAAAAAGGACACACAATCGTCTCCTCCACGAAGAGTGTCGCCTACCCGTTTGACCCAGCTCATTGCTGTGCTAGTGTCAGAAGGTGATGAGGAATCCTGAGCCCTTCGAGCGAGTTCATCTTGTTTCCGCTGCAAGTCATTTTGCACACTTTGTAAACTTGTTTCGGTCGTCCTGATATCCTCCTCTGTCGGGACAACATCATAATCCTTCTTCCTGGATACAGGTAAGAAATCCCATGCGCGAGTTACAGCACCAAATCCAGAAAGGAGCCCTAGGATGGTTGTGCCGAGGACGATGAGCCTTGAGAGGGTACGGCTGAGAAGGGTTGACACCAGCGAAGGTTGGTGGGAAGGGAGGGGGATGTAGGAGAGGAGTGCGAGTGAAAAGAGGACTGGGATGAGTGAGAGGAAGATCGTGCGCGGTGAGCGGACTATTGTTGCCACGGACGGGGAAGGGGAGAAGACGAGGAGAGGGATGGACTGGGGTATGAGGACGATGTGGATAGCCAACAGAGCATAGAGTGAGAACTGGAAGTTTGCAGCACGGGTACTTGCAGCAAAGGTATTGGTAGCCTGGAGGATGAGGAGGACGAAGAGCATGCTGCACTCGGTGAACGTGCATGCGAATACAAGTCTTGCAAGGGTCAGTCTCCAGTCCTTTTTGCTGATAGCCTTGATAGACATTGCTGCAGACGTCGGTGTTGGCAAGCTGGCGGCATTGTCTGTAGTGTCAAGGATAGCAGTGGGCAGGAGTTTGAGGCAAGCGAGGGCGAGGAGGGGTCGAGCAAGTACAAGTAACATTGCAAGACATGTCACACACTCGTCACTTGTGTGTTTCGTCATGTATAAATCTTGGATACACACGCCTCTCCTTTTCCTCATGAACCTCCCACCCAGGGCTGAGTAGGCCAATGACTGCGCCAAATCTTTTCGCCCATCTAGCTCTTCTTCGCACCACTGGGTTCCTGCTTTTCGCACTTATTTTCCTAGCTTTAGCGCTGGTGTGCACCTATTCCCCCTACCTGTCAAATTAACCTCTACTGTCCCAGCAAAAATCGAGCGACCAGTCATTCTACTCGTTGGTAGCAGACCCTTCATATTTGCCACCATCAATATACCCTCCCTTATTATCCTCTTTGGTTGTTGTGTCTTCTTGGATGCTATGCATCAATACCGTCTCCCCCTAATCTCCGAGTCGCACTCCGAATTCTGAATCATGGTTCGGTTCCTATTCCTCCCGTAAACGATACTGAAAAGTTCGCCCCAGGACAAACCCCTTCCATTAATCATTGGCAATTATCATCCACTCTCCCTCGACGAATCTTCAGACAACTTAACTGATCAACATACGTCGGACGTGCATGGTATTGGCCCCGAAAATACATCTTCGCGCGCGTGGACCTGTTTCTCGTCCTCCAGCTTGGATATTATGGATTTGCTGCCGGTCACGTTCGACCGTACAACTTCTCGCGGGTTTCACCTATCCCGTTGACTGAATTCTTCGCGGAATTGAAAGGTGCTCTCATTGTTGCCTTCACTACCTGGCACACCTTTTCCATCGCATTGCTCAGCGATATCCTCTTCACTAATTTCAGCCTCGAGTGGGCTATTCAAGCTGAGAGGAAGTGGGTACTAGAACCTGGAGAGACGGATCGAGTGTCCACGCGGCTTCTGGACCCTTTAATCGTGTCAAGTATGCGTTCACGAAAGGTCAAAGAGTTAGCGCCATGTTTCGCTACGCACTTGCTGCGTCTATCGTCTTGATGGTACTCTCTGCAACGGGTCCTGAATGCTTTACCCTCTCAACGCCGGCGGTGATACCCAAGGATATAACCATTTGACAAGGGAATCCTATCTCGGCGAGTTTCTTGAGCGCTATTCAAGGACCTTTGCAGCAGAACGAAGTGAGCATCTTGGAACGCGGTGCTGCGATCACACAATTGGAGCAGCTGACCAGCGTAAGAGCGCATACAAACGGACCACCATATTTTATACATTCGACATACGCCAGACACAACTTCGGTTACGATACACCCGAAATGTGCAACAATTGTATACGACCTACAAAAACTCAAATAGGCAAAATGTACCCTGTGATTCCTTCGTCTGTATACCCCAATTTGGTGACCGCATTGTTAAGCTCAGCAGCATTGCTAGTGTAGAAGTGGTTGGTGATCTGCTGGCTGTACGCGCGGTAGAGCGGGATTGCCCCACACTCGGCTTCAGGGTACATGTAACCCGTAATTCCGTTCGAGCTATAGCCCAAATTCTGAATGGCGTTGTTCATCTCTTGCTCGTTGGTGGTGTAGAAATGGTCTTGAATTTGGGCATTGAAAGCGCGGTACAATGGGATAGTGTCCTTTACTTGGGTAAGGAAAACGCGGCCAGGGGATGGGTCAGGTTGGTAACCAAGTACGTTGACAGCGTTATCCATCTCTTGAGCATTGGCAGTGTAGAAATGGTTGGTGAGAGTTGGATTATAGGCGCGAAGCAACGGCACTGCCTGAGAGGCAGATGCACAAGTGGGAGTGGGAACGGGCTAGATAAACCAATACCTGTAGTCAGTACGCTGTGCTCTCGTCGATGATACAAGTATCTGGGACTAACTGGATAGTGGTAATATTTTCCATCATCTGATTCCTTGGCATCTTGAGGGATAGCCAGGATAACAGATGCGAGCGAGAGCGCAATGAGAGAAGTAGTGAATCGCATGACTGGTAGGTCTGCTGAGGACTACCCTCGCCATTTTCCAATGTTTATATACTCTGAGCATTACCAACTTCGGAAAATATGAAAGCGGAATGGTGAATTTCTGACATGCAGCGGTGACTAATTATGTTAAACCAGTCTAAGTTTTCTCCAGAGCGCTGTGATAAAGAAGTCGACGCCAGGCCAAGCTCATAACTGCTTCTAGGGATTTCGGATTACCCCGTAAGAAACGGGCGATAAGGGGGACTCAATTCCGTTGGCAGAGACAGTGAATGATCGAGAGAAATACAGCGAGTTTCTGGTCCGCAATGGATCAACACCGCTCACGTCTGAGTATATCTCGTTGCAGCAAACGATAAAGCTGCAAGCAAGATTCCATGGTTCCGTTTAGTTTCAGGAATGAAAGTGGAACAAAACGGAGGCTGTCGCGTCGACCTCTTCTTAGTCCTAGTCTCTCCGTTGCTCAAGTCACTAACATGCAGCCTTAAGCCTCGACTTGATGCCCTCGTGATGCACCTTTTGGCGCCCACACTCTCCTCTGAGGGCTGGCGTTAGTCTTTGAGAGATTGCCGCCGTCAGGCTTCTGGTCAGATTTCAGGGCGTGGGAGGACGTACTCTGGTCGCTGTTTCCCATTTTTTTCCCCCTTGGTCATAGTATTATCTCTATGAGTCGAGATAGACACGCAAATACACGCCCTAACCACTTCTATCTGTGGTATCTCACTAATACAAGACGTACCCTGCAACTCCCTCATGAATATCCCAAATTTCGAGCGACATTGTCACGTTTGGAAGCGTTGGTAGTATAGAAGTGGTCCGTTGCCCCCTGCTGTACATGAGACAGCGGTGAACTGCACACATAGCCAGAAACTCCCTCATCGCTGTAGCCTAAATTGTTGATAGCATTCCGAGATTCAGGATTGGATGTGATGTAGTTGGCTTTGATCCAACCATTCCAAGTACGATAAGAGGCATTGCACCACTAGTAGGACTGGGAAAAATAAAGCCAGCATGGCCATCGAAGTTGTACCCCAGGCGCTGGGCGGCATTGTTCATCTCTACTGTATTGGCTGTGTAAAAATGGCCCGTGGCGCCCGGACTCTATGCGCGCCAGAGCGGCACTAGAATGAGGCCACAAGACGCTGAGCCTAAGAAAGTTGCTCAGCCTGCGATAATGCCAACTAGTGTGGGAGACTGGTTGTGCTGCACGGATGGGAATAACGAACACAGCACAGAGAGGAAGAAGACGCATAGTTCTGATTTCTACAGAGTTGGAGAGTGTTTGAGCCTTGGGGATGTACACACGCACATACATTTTCCGACACTGAGTACTCGGGGGTGAAGGCATAAAAACGCATATAGAAATCAATCCAGTGAGCCCAAGGTATGTTAGACCAGCCAATCAGAGAACTATCCAAAATTAGTCACCGCATAATGAGGAGTGAGTTCCTGGCCAGGAACGTCATTCTGCGCGCACATTGACATTGACACCACTGCTGGCGAATATCGCTCAAGAAGTGTCGGAACATGGCAAGAGAAGGAGACATTACGAATTGTAAAAGAGTCCGAGAAAATAACTGCTGTCCGTAACGGCAGACCGCCTGACGAATGAGCTACCTATAGGTCAGTTAGGTAAAAATATACCCAGAAATGCCTTCATAATGATACCCTGCAGTAGTAGCACCATCCCTTTCTGTAGGAGAAGATGTATAGAAATGGTTGTGTATTTGGCGATTGACCAAGCGGAAGGATAGCTTCACACTGAGGGACGGGTTACAAGAAGCCCGCCTGGTGATACCCGAGCTCTCTAACGGCAACAGCCAGGTCGGACGGAGAGGTAGTATAAAAGGGGCCATGCCAGTGGTCATTAACAGCACGGAAGAAGGGGGTTGACCCTGGGACTTGATTGGCAAAGACCAAACCTTCAGGGTTGTATCCCAATGTAATGGCGATGTTCATGACTTGAGTACCAGGGGTCTAGAAGTGATCAGCCCATGCTGCATTGTATGCACGCAGTAAAGGAACTGCCTGTGCACGAGCCTGGGCACATGGATCAGGCTAGAAGGTGCGATGAATGAATAGGCTGGTTTTCTCAGTATGGGATATCGAAACTCACCGGTGGCGCGGGGGAGGAAGAGGAGGAGGACGAGGCGGAGGAGAGGTGGCCTTCGACTGAGTGGTTGTCACGGGCTCAGTCGGTCCCGGCTCAACGTCACAGTCGGCGCAAGCCCCGTTGCCAGTAGGAGCACCAGTGCCATGAGGAACACCGGAAGGCTGGTGTCCGCTTCCAATAGAGGAACCAGTGGGTTGGGGTCCATCACGAGGAGTACCGGAAGATTGAGGTCCTGGGTGGACACTCCCAGACGAATGGGGCCCTGGTTGAGCGATGGTACTGGTAGAGCCGGCCTCAGAAGTGCTAGATCCACCGTAGTACGGCTTACCTTTGGGCAAAACAGTCGCTGCAGCAACCGATGCCAAGCAGAGAGAGACGAGAGAAAGATTGAAACACATGCTGGATGAGGTTTTGAGTGAAAAGTTATCGTCTCGTTCAGGTTAAACACACAAAATAAGAGACTCCTGTACATGGCACGATTCCCTAGGTTTCATTTCTACTTTATTGGTGTCCATATTCTTCGGAGGAAAAGGCGGTGGATCACCATCACTTCAATAGTTAATGGTTTTGGGGATACCTTGGATCGTAATATTCTTCCAGCAAATCTTGTTGAACAATGAGATTGACCCCAATTCGATGCAAGTGATGCATTAAGGTAGTCGAACGAAAATTACAATGTGGTCGTGAACGCGTGAGTCCTTGGTTCAAGTAAATGTCTGAAGCCTGTAACAATCAACGGCAAGTTCATGGGACATCGAAGACCGAGGGGTGGTGGCAATTATGGTGTGTCGGTGGATGGAAGTTTCACTGTTCTCAGCGCTAACTCCTGTGGACAGGCGCCTAAACACTTATTTTGGGTGCCGTCATGACATGAGCTACGCATATATATAAAAAGACTCACGGACTCGTCGAGAATCCGAGGATATTCCCAAGTTCAAGGAGGATAGTGTGCGGAGAGACACTGTGGGGATGGTCCGGAAAATATGGGAAGTGACACCCTAAAGATTTTTCGGTCGTGTGTTAGGTTGGTACGAAGTCCATGGAACTCCGAAGGAGACATTCGCCGCACAAAATGATTAAAATGATTCTGGGTGGGATTTAGCGGTTCCGACGCGTTACGTCACGCGAGCTGTCAGTGTTTGTCACGTATGATGGTGAACAAGTCATTTGTCACCATGTCCAATTAAGCACCCCGACCTTCTTTCATGGACAACCACCTCAATGCTCTCGATGCAGACACCGACGATGAATATGACTGGGAGGAGGTTGCGGTACCAGAAGCTCAATCTCGGACAATAGAGATAACTCTCCATGCACAACCCAAAGCTGAGGCAGAAAAGAAGTTGGTTCAGTCGTCTACTTCTATCGCGCTGACGACTGACACCATTTCAGAAAGAAGGGAATATCACATGCGGAACGTCTCCTAAGGATAAACTGTCATAAGATACATACAGTCGCCCTTCTCGTTAATGCTTGGATCCGGAATAAGTGGTTGAACGACGAGTTACTCCACGTATGTGAACCAAAATACCTTGCATACATAAGCTCATAGGAGGTTTAGGCACGTTTACTTTCTTTGTGCCCGCTAAAACTACAAAACGCATTTGCGATGATACACAAGTCACGGATACCTGATCAAAACCAGCGTGGCCGGACGTTCGAGAATGCGATTCGGGACTTAACCGATTGGTGGTCAGCTTCGTTCGAGATAGTGCCAGAGGGACATCTCCGCAATCGTACTTTCCACGATGTCGAAAAAATCTTAGAACGCTATCGACTCCTTTCAAATGATGATTCCCCTGACGCTGAAATGGATCTGGAAGCTCTTCAGGACGCCTTCGACGAAGATGGCGAGTTTATACGGAGCCCCAAGAGCTTGATGAAGCACGCTCTCATGGGGAGAGGGTCAAGAGATACCAGTGCCCAGCTATTTACAGCACTCTGTCGTGCTCTAGCAATCCCCGCCCGTCTCGTTGTGAGCATCCAGAGTGTACCCTGGCAAGCAAGCATAGGCAAGCCGAAACCTAAATATGAAAAGAAGACTCAAGGCAAAGGGAAAGGAAAAGAGAAGGCTTCCGCAATAGACAACACTACACCAACTTCGGAGCGTGAGGAAAGCGAAGATGATGACATGGAAGAAGTGGAAATTCCCTCGGCCTCGAGTGCGGCGCCCGACCTTAAGGGAAAGGGCAAAGCAGCGAACTTCCCGGGAAATGGTCAACGCCTTGATGGTGGCACAACGGTTGGTAAAGGCAAGGGGAAGGAGAAGGCGAAACCACTAATCAAGTTGAGGAAGTCTCAGTCAAAAGGACGTACTCTGGGGAGCGCTTCTCCTTCAACCTCAGATATTGGCCTTCGTATGTTTTCTTGGTGATTCTTGAAGTTGAAGTTGATCCCTTTTGCTCTTTGCTAGCACCCCCAGACCCAACGACTACACCGCCCGTCTTTTGGACGGAAGTATTTTCGAAGCCCGACGGCCGTTGGCTTCCCGTCGATCCTATACGATGCATCGTCAACAAGCGTAAGGTCTTCGACCCGACTCCAATAACTATCAACCAGCCTTCGAACGCTGCGGTAGCCCAATTTTCTCGGTTCAACTCCCCCGTGCCAAATAAGAAACCGTCGAGAAATCCTATCAAGGAGGAAAATCGACTTGTCTATGTAATGGCGTTCGAGGAGGATGGTTATGGTAGAGATGTAACACGACGTTATGCTCGGGAATTCGGCGCCAAAATAGCAAAAATGCAAGGTGGCAGCAACGCAGCGAATATGGGAAACGGCGGCAAAGGTCGATTGGTGTGGTGGAACCGCGTGTTAAGCCTTGTCAACAGACCTTATCGTCTGGTGAGTAGTCATTGTGGCCCTTTTTGTCAATCCCATTTGAACTTTGTGTAGCATAGAGACGATGTCGAAGACGAGGAACTTGAGACGGCGCAGATGCTTGAGGGAATGCCAACGACTGTGGGAGGATTCAAGGATCATCCTATGTGCGTTGCTTCTTACTGTGTTTGGCTTTGCTTTAACTTTAACTCAAGTTACGTCCTGACACGACATCTTAAACAAAATGAAACCATTCATCCTCCGCCCCCAGCTACGCCGGAACTGGGCAAGTTCCGTGGGGAACCTGTTTATCCGAGGTCCGCAGTCGTGTCTCTGAAGACTGCTGAGAACTGGATGCGCAGTGAAGGTCGAACTATCAAAACGGGCGAACAGCCTTTGAAAATGGTCAAAGTCCGCGCTGGCACTGTCAATAAACTACGGGAACTTGAAGTGCTGAAAGAGGCTGGCACAAGTGGGGAGGGTGGGTCTGCAGGCGAAGTCATGCAAGGCCTGTATGCGCGTTCGCAAACTGAACCTTATGTCCCTGATCCAGTCATCGACGTGAGTATTGTGCACTTTGCACTTGTTTTTCCCCAGCCTGGTCACCTGGAATTCTGATGATTTAACTTAAAATCTAGGGAATTGTACCCAAAAATAAGTTTGGCAACATTGATCTCTATGTGCCCTCCATGCTGCCTCGTGGTGCAGCACACATTCCTTGTGAGTGCGTTACAGATAATCTAGGCAGTGGCGAAAAGTTTCGCTGTCACTGTTGCTTTAATTATTTGGTCTTTCACCAAAGCTGGTGCGCGGGATGTTAATCAATGGTACGACAGATAAAGGCGTGGCAAAGATAGCAAGGAAACTAGGGCTAGACTTCGCTGAGGCTGTTGTGCGTGATTGTCCAACACACTTAGTAATTAAGTGCTTACTTCCGTGCTTCAATTGCGTGGATTCGATGTTAGACGGGCTTCGAGTTCAGGAAGCGACGGGCACTTCCAATTATAGAGGGTGTCGTGGTTGCAAAGGAGAATGAGGAGGCATTATTGGAGGTATGGCTTTCTTTGATCCTCTCAATTATCATTTTCTCCTGCTTTGAAAAAGTCCAGTACTTTGGAAGTTGATCACTGACTCCTGTTCTCTCTCATTTCAGGCATTTTGGGAATCCGAGCGAGTTGCTGAAGAGAAAGCCCGAGTGAAGCGAGAGGAGCGAGTGATTAAACAATGGACACGATTAATCCAGGGTCTTCGGATACGGCAGCGTCTCCAAGAACAGTATGGTACAAAGTCTGATCGGGGGTCTGAGAAGGCTGTCCACGAGGCTAGAGATATGGGATCAAACAATAAGAACGAGGGTGAAGGTCCGGACGAGGAGGATCTCCAGGCAGAAGCTGCACAGGGCCAGTTGCCAGATGAAAAGGTACGTACAATAGCGATTGGCGAACCCCACTCGAACCTAAAACGTGCAACTCTCGCTGACATCTATTACCATCTGCTCTCGTCCATTACTCAGGAAACCTCCAGACACGGCGGTGGCGGGTTTCCCATCGGGGCCGATGATGTGGTTCAAGCTTTCCAATTGCCCAAGTACCAGTACGTGCCAGACGAACCTGTGATGTCATTCCAAGATGAACGCCGATCACGAGTGGCTGGTGCGGATTTTAGCAAAACGCCGACGACACCGACAGAGCTAGAGCTGGAAGAATCGACGAGCAATGCGCCAGATTACATCACCTACGACCTGGACGAAGACGACGAGATGGTCGTGGCCACCGCCGCCAATACTGAAACAAACATGGACGGCGCCTCCGGTAACCCAAACCTTATCATACCAAAAACGATGGCCCAGCTCGCGGAAGATGCTGCCGCCCAACAACGCGAGCAACACGGAGGTACTTCCAACACGCCTTCACGATCATCTTCCGCCCTACAGTCTCCCCGACGGCTGCAATCTAAACAAGCCGGGGACGACCTCCCCAACGATTCAGATGGTGGTAGCGGAGATAAACATATTAATACCGATGATGTACAACCGAAGCGCGATGCTAGCATGGATGAGTCTGTCCTCGAGGGCTCGAGTAAAGCTGCACAACTTGGACCAACCCCCAATGTTGCTGCAAGAAGCACGGAACGCAAGCTCAGGACACCGACAAGGCGCAAGGCACCATCGCCTCCAAGGTCTGCCACTAAGAAGACTGCACGCGTGACAACGGCAAGGACTCGAAGACCTCGTAAAACCCGCGCAACTAGCGGTAAACGAGTACGGAAGGATGTCTCGGATGACGAGGGTTCCGACGCTGGCGATGAGAGTAACGATGATGATGAATATGACGGGACTGGACCATGGGAGGAACCGATGCCGCGTAGAAAGAAGCCAAGGACAACAAAAACATCTGTAGCTGCTGCCGCAGATAACTCTTCCACTTCCACTTTCAACGTGACCGCTGCCGCAAACGATACCAGCACGCGCGACGTTCCTGCAACTACGAGGACGCTACGTCCACGGAGATCAAAAAGCACTGCCTAGATCGAAGGGGAACAGCGTTTGGAAACCGCAACCGAGAACACCGTATCCGGGATAGGTATCCTCCAGTAGTAATCAACCTTTGATGCTCGACGATGGACTCTATCTTCATCCTCCCTTGAGACTTCTCCATCGCCTTCCAGCCCGAGCATCTGTTCTTCTCGTCACATTATACCATATCCTACTAAGTCTAGAACTACTTGGATGAAGCATATCACGCAGTAGACCTATATACCAAGTCACGGAGCCACTATACTGCTTTTGCTCTCTGCTTCTAGTGGGGTCGTTGCGGAGGGAACATCTGGCGTTGGTGTCCGTGTAGATGCATCTCCTGTCCCTGTTCCAGAAGGAACCACTGAAGCCGCAAAAGGAACAAGGACCGCAAAGGTCAGGTACGAAGTGTGACCCCGGACCTCTGGCAGAGCATTTGAGACGCTGATGCGTGGACCAGGTCTGGGACTCGAAGAGGGTGTGATTTCCATGCGAGATTCACCTGCCACCAAGCCACCCTCCATTCCTTCCGCATTGATCATGTCCATTCGCACAGGTGCTGTAATAGAACCCGGCTCTGCTTCCACTCCTACTCCCCCCTCTTCCGTTTTGATACGCTTGACATCGGGTGATGCATCGTGCTGAGCCAGATTGTGTGGAGTACCGCCGATTGGCTCCATATCGCCGTCATCACTCCATTTGCGTTTTATAGAGATGGAGGCAGGAGGTGAAGTGGTTTCGGTGCCAATAGCAGCCAGTCGAGCCTTGTTATTTGCAATCTGGCGGAGGCGTTTTTCTTCCCGTCGCTTTTCCGCTTCCTTGAGCTTCTCAGATATTTCCCCAATTGGTTGGGGTTGAGGAATCTGATCAACTTCGTGTGGACGCAGAAGGGTTTCGTACATGGTGATTTCTGCGTGGTCGTGTGCTCGAGTGAATATATGCACCTGATTCCTGGTGAAAATTGTCCCACCTGTGAACCCAGCTTCATTTAAAGCAGCTACGGTCCGCAAGACCTGTTCCATACAGGGGCTGAAGCAGCAAATCCGGGTTAATTTGTCTTTCTAAACAGATAATGTTAGAACCGAGATTTGGTGAATATATGCGCGTAATACACACCCTCAGGGCTTTTTTGGCATGCTCAACGGCATCCCAGGGAGCAGGGAGATCTAGAAAAACTGAAAGGACAGATGATCGTGGTTAAGCGTGGGTCGAAAAATGCCAACAATAGTTACGTACCGGAATCGACGGTGTTGTCAACCGTGAAACCATCTTTACATACGTTCCTGTGCGTGAGGGTAACTGTATCTGTCATACCATGGCGCGTGAACTCCTCTCTGAAACAGAAATCATTCGTTTAGAGTTGTGTCAAGAGGGAGAAGTCGACATGAGGACACACCTTGCCTTGTCGGCTCGTGTTTCATGAAATTCATATGACCAGAGATGACCCGACTCGCCAATGGTCCTTGCTACAGAATGTGTGAATGAACCTGACCCGGTGCCTAGAACAGAGCGAGACGTTAATTTTAGAAAAAGCAAGAACGGAGAAAAGGCGAACCAGCCTCGATGACACGACTGCCAGGCTTGATGTTGAGACGCGAGGTAATGAAAGCGATGTCCGCGAGATAAAGGATCTGGGTACGGTGTGGGAGAGCCAGAGTCCAGAGTTCTGGCGTCGGGCGAAGAAGATACACAAAACCCTTGCCTGTACGGCAGCCCACTTTTGAACCATATGGGACACCCACAAAGTCGTTTTGGCGGTAGTTCCCGTACTTGCTGTTGAAGTCCTTGCCGGGTGTGACGACGAGTGGCTGGATGTTGTCTCTAGTCTAGAGTAGGTAAGCAGTGTGATTTGCTGGAGGCAGAGGGAGGTACCATCCAGACGATGACGAGGTCGCCAGCAGCAATTTGTCGGGCACAAGACCACATAGTGATGATGGGTGTGGGATGAGAGGGATTGGGATGAGATTTGAAATTGGAGATCGGAAAGCGAATCTGGAATGCCGTAACGGAGATCTATTGGTTGTCACACAGAGATCCTCGCACCTCTTGTCCCCTTCTTTCCTTGCACCGCTCCCAAGTCATGCCAGACTTTTCACTCCATTTCCTCTGGCCTAGTGGCAGTGTCGTGGGAAACACTTGCAGAATCAGATCCAGCGGCTACACAAAGATACACACGCGTCCATTCACAGCACGCAGCAATACTAGGCCTACCTTATTAAACAACCCCTACCTCCCTCTTCTTCTCTACCACCACCACCACCAGCAGTGAATTATGCGACCATCGCTCCACTAGTTTCCTTATTCACGTCCCTTTCTTGCTTTCACTTTCACTTCGCCCATCTTTGCACAAAATAGGCGCCCTAGATTCCAATTTAAATCCGAGTCCAAACCCGCTTTCTCACAGACCCCACCAAAACGCCTTTCAATGGATAACGGTGTTCCCTGCGTCTCATTCAGTCAGTGTTGCATCTGTCCCCCGTATCCTAATCCACCTGACGGTTTCTGGCCCCAGTCGGAATCGTTGATTTCTCACAAGAGGTAAACTATCCTTTTCCTTTGCCGGAGGCCCGAAACTAATAATCGTTACCGTAGGCGAAATGGATATATATGACTGATTCCGTTACAGATCTCCTCGGTTTGTTTCGATCCAGTATCTAGTTCTTCCCCCATAATCTCGCTCGCCTAGGCTTCGAACCCCATGAACTCGTCGGTCGCCCTTCCCTCGAACTCGTCCATCCAGACGAATTCGGGCGAGTCAGACAGCTTCACTAGTAAGTCGTATTGCCTTTGAGTGCCCTCTCACAACAAATCTCATTCCTATTTCAGTGACACTATCCAGCAAGATAAAGCTGCAGTTCTCGTCTATCTTCGATTGAGACACAAGGATCCATACAAAGGCTACATCCTATGTGGAATCGTCAGTATCTTCCTCTCTCGCGTCACACAAATGGCCCAGCTAAACATTCGATGCCCCTCTCTCGACAGTCGAGGTTAGTCTTCTAGCCGCCTAGCTACCAATGGCAGTTTATCCAAGACTTGTCCCCAGAACTGTGGTGCACAATGTCCTCGTTGGAAGTGTCTCTTTTGCAAGTCCCGGCGCCAAAGCCCTACACAACGCCTCGACTGCCCAAGAGATCACCGTCATATCACCCACTCCGCACAATTTCCAATTCAGAGTACGTATCTTTGCGATCGGCCCTGTGGTACGATCTTCCCTGAATATTGGATTGTTGACCCGTCTCTAGCGATGGAATGATCCGTCTCCTTTGCCTCCGAGTCCGACTTCGAGAGGCATGGTCTCCCCCTCGCCAGCACGAACCAGCTCGCCCTGGCAGTCCCCCAGCCCTCGTAGTTCAAGGAGCCCAACTCTCAGCCACCGCAGCGGCTCTGAGGACCCCGGAACCAGCTCTGACCACGACAAGGAACCCCATAGCCCTAGCGGGCGTCGAGCTGACTCATCCAAAGAAGGGATAATCACCTTTGATCATCTCCCCAGCCAGTCCTTCCGCACCGCCTTCATTCTCGACCGGTTCTCCTTGCATTGTACGATCCTTTATTGCTCCAATGACCTTCTCATCTCCACAACCGACTGCGTCGGCCGCAGCTTCTTTGATTACGTGGCTAAACGAGATGAAGAACAGGTCAGAAGCTGGGTAGAGTGTGTAAAAGGCTGGGGCGTCAATGAGCGTGGCCAGCCCAGTGACGGTGGGTTCGGATTTGGGAGATTCTTACTGATAACGGAAGGCCGCGATTCCATGTCAGTATCCAATTTCATTCTTTCATCTTTGTCTTCTACTCTCCTGTCTCTCCAACTTCTCCAAAACTCCATTCTCACTCGCTCACACTCTTCTGCTTCTTTACTTTCCCGAGGATCATGACGCTAATATCTGCCTCACTATAGTGGCCGCCTTCCTGACCCAACACCTTCCTCACGGAAATCTCGTCCGTCAAGATCCGGGCATGCTTACCCTCATGGCCGAATTACCTCACCGAACCGGCATCGGCAACGATACCGTGGTCGCGATCCCGACTCTTCCTCACCTCCACCTAGTAGCACTTCGATGAATGAGGTCAATTCACCCCAATTCCCTGTCGATGCAATTTTTTCCGCTCATTCAGATGGGTTGATGGTGATCCTTAGACGTGCGACGTCGTAATCTCATTTCTTGGCTCTCTTTACTTTCTCTTTCTTTTTTTCTTTTCATTTTGTACCTAAAATGGCTTTCTCTCGCCACTTTTTCTGGTCGCTGATCCATACTCCACCTTTGCTCTTCTCCTGCTGTGTTGCTCCTCACTTATGCCTGTTATTCCGTATCTGGACAGCAGAATTCCCGCCGTTTACTATCTCATATACCACTGTTTGAACCCCTCTTTCTGTTGCCTTCTTCTAAATGATCGTAGCAAACCATACATCTTGTCTATCAACGTAATCTCCCAGCCGTCAGCTTCGCATCCCGGTTCTTTAGAGCCCCAGATCTCTGCATAAATCTTGTTTCTTTTTTCTATTTGTCTATATGTATTGGCTTTTATCTGTAGCTCAGGAAACCAATTTTACCGTGTGAATTGTAGTTGTCTCCCTTCTGCTAGACAATTCGACTAACCATCGACATGGAGCATATGTACAAAATATATATCAGCAAATCTTGGAACCACCTCCGCGAGTGGCCCCAAGTTAGCCTAAAGAAGCTGTTCATGGACTGTGAATTTCCAATTCAGACATGTCGTAATTCTGGACCCCTACCCTTAATTCATTTCCAAAATTCCACAGAAACTCTCGACAACCTTGAGCACATGCAACTCATGGAGCAGTCATGATCCCCTTTGCCTCCATTGCCTTTTATTCCCTTACGAAATTCGCAATCTACCCATATTGAAATGACGCACGGTGGAAGAACAAATATCCAATCGAATACAACCTAGATAGCCCGTTTCTAGTAGTTTCTAGTATGACATCTGGCAGTGGGCACAATATCCCCGTGACTGCTTTGTCAATGTCAACCGGAGCCACTATCTGGCTCCTCCGTCCTTCTCAGTCCAGTTTTTGAAGTGCATATGACTTGCATCCCTGACGTTCGAACTTTATATTCTGAACTTTCCAAGTGAGGTCGCCGAGTAGGCTAGAACCCTTAAGAGTAACCAAACGAGGCAAGTGCAGATATGACGGGTGTTTCTAAATTTGAGCCGACTTTCCGTTCTGTCCATGTTCGGTGATCTAAGCCGTTCTCAGACTGTCAGTCTACGGCATGGGGATGCATTTTATGAGACCTTATGGTGCACTTCACAACAGATCGCAGGGCACAGATATTCCGAGGCGACCATCAGCGGGCTTTTCAGGGCTTTATATGAAATGCATCAGATTGTGACAGATTCAGACTGAAAGATGTTTTGGAACAGATCTCACTCACATCTAATACATACCAATCATGAGCGGAGTGAAGGCTGCACCCTTCACATGTGAGATCCCCGTTTCAGAGGCGCTCCGGCTCTTAACTTGGCCATTATGCATACGTTTAGGGGCTCCCAAACTCCATCAAATAGTCTTCCGTGCTAGTGCTACCAGTCGCCGAGAAGTGCACCCCGGCATGACGCTTCACCGAAGAATGGTTTCCCTATTCCAAATCCTATTATTTGCGGACCCTGATATAAAACCGAATGATTTCCCATATGGTTTCCAGGAACCCAGAAGTCTCCTCGCTTCTGCGCACACGCGCTGCTTCTCCGAGATCGAGTTAAGGTCCCTTGCTGGCTGGCCTATACAAATGAGGTATCATTACTTGCGGTTCCGACGTGGACTACACCGTTCTTCATGTTCCATCTGACAGTTCGTCCCAATACTTATGTCTAATGCTACTTGATACCTGACGGCAGTAACATGACCGCAGCAGACAGATCACTATCACGTATCGCCTAACTCGAGGATTTGGTATTTTAAGCATTAACACATGACCTACGCATAGGGGGCAGATCCACCCGCCACTCAGCGTGTAAACCCAATCTTGCTCGATCCCATGGGGTATGAGGTTCCTCGACCCATGACTATGGACCTCACCTTCTTTGGAGTTGCCTGGCTACATTCTTGCACAGCTAGTGATTAGTAATGATTCCAGGCTAGCCATTCAAGTAGTGCTGGGATCCCGCGAAGGTGGTTAGCTAGTATATTTAGCGCGGTTTTACACACATGACAGCACAGCAATTTCGTTCGTTTCAAAGTTAGGACGCCACGCCAATGCGATAGAAATCAGGTGCCCACGCGTGTGGATTGGAAATCTGAATAGAGTTAGTTTTCCCGGCCTTGAACCCAGGAAGGGACACGAGATAGCCCGAAAACAGGATGTCCCAGCTCTAGATGCAGAGATAAGTACAGATCCTCAGAGATCTCTCGAATGCGAAAAAATCTTCGTACCTGACCGGAAATCGGCATCTGTACCTGGATAGGTGTGCCCCCATTGACGCTGATGAATGCATTGCGACAGTTCGAGCAGTCTGTGTTGCTGAACACAAAGTCCCCATTGATATAATCTAGGGACACAAGCTTGGTGCCGCCGGACGCTCCTCCATCGACGCCGTTGAATGTAAGAGTCCCACCATTTCCTATGAATCCGACAACAGATACGGAAGAAGAGACAACCCGAACAGTGGCTCCGCCCGCAAGTACATTTTGGGACGCGGTTGCATTATAGAACGTGAATGATGGTGGTGATGCCGAGGTACCGCCGCTGAGTTTCAAAACAATGACACCGTGTGCGTCGACGGTGGCTGTATACCTGTAATGGCGGAGCAGGAGGTTGTGAAAAAGAGTGGACCATGGGATCATTCGCTCAAAAAAGGAAGGTGAATGTACTTACGAGCCTGTCAATCCTCCCAAAGATGCGCCAGAAATCAAGTCAGCTGCGCTCGCAACAGAGAGGAAGCCAACATCCGCGAGGTTAAATGTTAGCGACCGAGTTGAGTTCTGCCAGTTGATAATGACTAGATAAACAATTAGAGTCCTGCGGGTTTATCAATGTGAAGGAAGCCTACCTGCTACAGTGGAACCATCAGAAAGCGGTCCCGCCCAAACGTCATGGTCGTTTGTGTACCGCCTCTTAAAGCTGATAGATTTTCCCAAAGGGTCTTGCTAGGTTCAACTGTCAGAACAACACCAGAAACGAGTCAATGAGAACGACGTGCGTTCAGGGCAATTATCCTTGTATTCTTCAAAATGTTCAAGGCGCTTTCAGAAATTTTGGTGAGATCTGTGGATATAATAAGAGGCGACCTATAGCGCATGAGCTTTCTGCCTGCATGAGGAGGCACTCTGAACCCACTTCGCAGCAGCCCAGAATGCGAAATGCGTTTGTTGCTCTGTTTCTGTCAGTCCAGAGTTTCCGACCTCGAGCATATCCAAATCTAAGGAACCGGTTATCCTGATCACAAACTCGGTATTCGCCAACCCTTACCGTTCCATCCACCAGGCCCTGCAAACTGCGTAATGGGGACAACCTGATTCATGATCCTGAAGAGGTTGTCCCATGAGGCCGGAGGACCGATGTCGTTCCTCGAAAATCTCGTCAACCAGAGGGTTACAGGAACCAGTCATATCTCGGCTTACGAGATTCGCCACCTTATATGCCATCAGTTGACTCTGCAGTAAGAATGCAAAATATTGAGTAACACTCACGAATGACCCACGGCACTAGCTGGCCACCTGGCGGGGTCTATCGAAGTCAGTCTGGAGGGATCTGGAAAGGAAGCGATCGAAGAATATACCTTGTACTCCCCATTCGCAAATTGAAAACACAATAGGACGTTTCGTAGCCGCTAGTGCATCTCGCATCGCCAGATAATGAGGCTGAAAGAATGAGTCCCTTCAGAAGAACTACTTCTAGCGAAACCTACTTCAATCTAGACCCCCGATGGCATATCAGGGCTTCTTAGGTGTACATGATGAGGGAGAAACGCACTTGTATGGGAGGGTTGAAGTCGACAAAATCGGTCGAGTTAACTGTATGAGGGGGCAATGTGAGATACATGCGGTCAGTTGGATATAGATTCTAGGAGGGACTACCTGCGTAACAATTGTCATACTAAGGGAAAGATCAGTCGACAAAAAGTGGAATAACAAGAATATCGGACAACCTTCAAGTAATCTGCACCCCAGACGGCAAAGCTATTCGCATCCGAGGTTTCGTGTCCGAGACTTCCTATATAGTGTGCAGTTCCTCCCACAAAATCGCAAGCGAAAACACCTCTGTTACGCAATTTGCAACCTGCGTCAGGCATCCCCAGGCCTGAAAGAAAATCCAGGCTCTTACCCATCCGAGTAAACACCAAATTTGAGGCCGAGTCCATGGACAAAGGAAGAAAGAGCCGGAACCCCTGACGGTATAGTAGTTGTGTCCCATGTGAACCCGCCGCTAGAGTTTCGGGCCTTTCCTTGCCAGCCACAATCCCTAGTTGTTTCTGATGAGGGCTCCTGCTATCTGCCGATACGATCCAATCGCACATACAAATTGACATATTGGTAGCCAAGTGTGGCTAAGCTAAGGTTAACCAGATTTTGCGCAGCCGTACGGTAATCCTGCTCTGTAGTTGAACATCTACGTGAGGTTAGTATATGCGGCCTTAAGTGATTGAAAGGATTTCGCATCTTACAGGAATGCGTTATACGGGTTCCAACCCATAGGCGGTGTCCTTGCAAGTCCATCATCGAGAGCGATAGTCAGTGGCGCCAGAAACAACGCAAAAGCCGCAGATAAAGTGCCAAGCATGCTGTAGTTAATTGAGGGATGCTAGAAACCTGCTGCTACGGACGACATATCTGAGAATCGTGAGAGCCATTGCGGACCGCTTCAGGTGTGTATGAGACGAAACGGGCCGCCAATTCATGTGCACACATCATGTGGCGAGCCTTGTAACAAGAAATTCACTAACGGCCTTCTTTGTAGAAGGTCTGCTCCGGTCGAGAGAATCATGGTGGCTGGAGCCTGGAACCGAGTCGACGTTTTTTGGATACCGCTTGTAAATCGCAGCCAGACGCCAATCAAGAGTGTGCTCAGAATTATCCTGCTCGAGAATTTAAGGCGAGTAGGAACTCGGGACTCCGAGTCGGTTCAGGTCATGGATCCCACTGACAATAATGGAGGCTCGAATTTCTCTTACTTACGGTTCGGCGACTTGCGAGAGCCAATCACGCGATCCTGCCTCATCGATCATGCGGTTCCCCCTTCTAAGCTCTGTCAAAAAATGGCGACAGGATGTGAAATTTCTTCTCTCACAGAGTTCTTGTGCACAAGACACTATCATGCTGTCTGGAGACATTGCCGATTCTCTTGTTCGATCTTCTGATCCTCTACACGTAAGCCTTGATCATTTTCTGCCGAACTTGCAAAGGTTCATTCTGCCCTAGCCTGCGAATTTGATCCCGGAGCTGTGCAAGTCATTTTACCACGTACGTGTGGCCAGGAGATGTTTTTGGCTTGTCTGGTGACGTCTGTATCAGCTTGGGTGGGTTACGGGTACAGGTGGCGGAATCTGTATTAGACAAGGGTGTGTATCAATCCTACAGCTTTCTCAACGGCAGGGCTGGACAGCGCAGGCAGAGACAAAGTCTATATTGCTCCTTCTGGCGTGCAGAAGGAAAGAATTGAACCGGGACACATTTTTGTTCTTCCATACCCTCAGCCCACGCCATCACCTCATACGGACCGCGTGTTTCTGCGCCGCCCTCAACTAAACCTGAAGGAATCAGCATGCACTCCACTATTCTGGAACTCCTTCGACCTCCGAGATGCTGGTAGTTGCATCCATACCCATTCTCAGCATGCAGTTATGGCCACCTTACTTTGGAAAGGACCGGTATTTACCATTTCTCATCAAGTGAGCAATCATGTGTTACGCGCACTGATAATCATTCGCTAACGTATTTACCAGGAGGTGAGCAAGTATGTACAGGTAGAGTTACTTGCTCTACACTGACACTGTTCTCTGCGCAGATGATCAAGGGTGTACGGGTTGGAGGCACAGGCGCCGCTTTGTCTTACCTCGATACTTTGATCGTGCCTATTATTGAAAACACACCGTTCGAGGAAGACCTCCGTGACAGCATGGCTGAAGCTATGGTGAAATATCCTGATGCACCCGGTGTTCTCGTACGCCGACACGGTGTCTACGTTTGGGGTATGTTTCCTGTGTAACCAGTTCCGGAATGAAATATCTTTTCTGACTCCTTTTCAGGTAAGGATTGGGAGAAAGCTAAAACCCAAACGGAGGTTAGTTGATGTGCCCATTTTTACCGAAGCCCTAACTTATGTTTCTGATAGTGCTTGGACTACCTCTTTGAGATTGGTGTAAAGATGCAGCTTGCGGGGCTTCCTACAGTTCTTAACCCGATCGAGAACACGGCTGAATGATGAATCGATGAAGTGTTGTGATGATTTTGTCCACGTGTATTACGTGTTGAGCAGTCAAATGATGATTACTTGATTAGCGTGACGGGACGTGTTTGGTCACGTGCATAGAGCTAATAGCGTGTCGCGCGTTGGCGTTTTCGGTTATTTGCCACACGAATTCACAAGTTCTTGTTCCTACGACGTTCGACCCCTCTATTCTTCTGGCTTCCAGCTCGCCTATTCACGCGGCCACCAAAATTGCATGACGGACCAAAATCTGCATGACTGCAATGAGTAAACAGCTGTTCCCTTCTTGTGCATATGCGCTGAGGCCGTTTGGGCTGTAGGATATTACAGCAGGGTATGTTCACTCGTCATGAATCCAACTTCCGCCTGGCGTCTGAGTATTATTATGGAGTATTCGGGCATGAAGGCTTCAAGGGTCAGCAGAAGGACATAGTACAAGCTGCAGTTGCTGGTTCGTCTGGTCCATTTCTGCCATACTGTACTTGGGGTTGACTTGAACCAGGGCAAGATGTCTTTGTCCTAGCTCCGACAGGAATGGGGAAAGTATGTATTACCTATCTTGCTGGAATGTGTATGCTTCTGTTCCGTAGAGCCTGTGCTTCCAGTTACCAGCCGTTATGGAGAAAACTGGTGTGACGTTGGTCATCTCCCCTCTATGTTGTGAGTTCATGAGAAGTGGAGAGTTCCAAATGCGGCTGATTATCGCATTACAGCTCTGATGATCAACCGTAAGTTCTATGTCTTTGTGTTTCAGCCGTGTTTACGAGTTTTCCTAGAGGTAGAAAACTTGCGAAAGAAGGGTGTGAGGGTGGTGACTTTGAACGCTGACACGGACTCAGAGGAACGACAAGAGGTCGGTATTTCCGATTAACTCTGGGCATATCACAATAATATTCGCAGATCGAGAAGGATTTGCTCTCTGATCACCCTCGAATACGCCTAATGTACAGTAAGTCACCGTATGCGCGTATACTTTATCAGTGACTAACAAGCGCGCCAGTCTCTCCCGAGAAATATGCTACATCCTATTGTACGCGTCTGTTGGATGCGGTGTACGAAAAACGTAATCTCAATCGCCTCGTCATTGATGAGGTATGGTGCAAATGGATTTGAAGGATCACATCATGGCTCAACGTCTTGCCTAGGCACACTGTATATCAGAATGGGGACATAGTTTCCGCAGTGATTATCGTCGACTGGGCAAACTCAGAGACCGTTACACCGATATCCCGATTATGGCCCTGACTGCGACCGCAACGCCAATGTACGCACGCTCCGTTTGCGGCGGTTTTCTTGTTCTCACTGTCTTCAGTGTTCAACGTGACGTCATATACAGCCTTGGGTTGGATAAGGATAACTTGTTCTATGCTGTCCACCCTTTCAATCGAGATAACCTTTTTCATGAGGTGAGTTTAAACTGGGTTGCATTGTAATCCCACATAGCTTCATCCTCTCCAGGTTCGTTACACATCGTTACTTGAACCGCACGCTCGCATGCAGGAAGTCTTTGAATATATCACCTTGTTGTATCAGCGACGAAACAGAGCTTCTTCGGGGATCATATACTGTCGTGCTAAGGCAACTTGCAACGAACTCTCTGCGTTCCTTCGCGGGAAGGGACTGAACGCAAAGCCTTATCATCGTGGGATAAGGTCATGCCCAATCCTCGTCCTTTCATGCATTTGCATGTCCTGATATCAGATCCCGCAGTCCCGGAATTCTCAAAGAAACGCTCAAAGACTGGTCTGAGGGTGGCAATGGCGAACAGGGCGGAGTTGATTTGGTGAGTCGACTCGGTTACGTTGAGGCCTGCTGGCTAAGTTGCACTTTGTTTTAAAGGTTGTTGCCACCATCGCCTTTGGACTAGGGATAGATAAAGGCGACGTCCGGTGTGCAATATCTCAGGTCACAATGCTTTTTATTGAAACGTTGCTGTCAGATATATCATTCATTACGATCTTCCCACCAGTTTTGAAGGTAAACTTTTAAGGCTTCACAACCGTGGCAGGGGCCAAATTCTGATATAACTTGTTAGGGTACTATCAAGAGACAGGTCAGTAACGCCATATGCCTGTCATGTTCACGTTCTTGATGATCTCCAGGAAGAGCTGGAAGAGATGGCCAGGTAACGCCATTAGCCTCGCAAACTTCTGATTGTTCATAAGTGATTTTCCTCCAAAAGCCCTCTAAATGCATTCTATATTATTGTATGTATTCTCAATCTGTGCGTTATGTCCAATTGTTTATCTTAATGAAGCAAGGGAAGACGCGGCTCGTGTCCGAGACTTAGTCACAACGTCCGATCCAAACCGCGTTAATGACGGTTTCGAAGGCCCATCCCCAACCCAGCGAGCCACGAGCAGCATAGACGAAGTAGGCAGGCTCGCGTTGTTCATTAAGCAATCATCTGATACTCCTTGGCTAGTTGATCCAATATGCAGAAAATATCACAACTTGCAGGCATATAGTAGGTCGATTGTTCTCAGGTTAGACGTGAGCTGTTTATTGCCAGAAATACAGGCAATATGCCGCTACTTCGGGGAAAATATCGACGATAACAGCCCAGATACTGTGAAGAGTTATTGCAAAAACATGTGTGACGTACGTCTTTACCTCTTAGGCCCGACACCCTTCTGACATCTTCTTAGGTCTGTAAATACCCAGAGAAAACGAAGATTCGAATAAAGCGGCTCACAGCAAGCAGAGAACCTCAAAATACGCGTCAAGGTAGGGAATAAGGAGGCAAAGAAAGTTGCATCAATCTACGCTCACCCAAATAGATACGTTGGAAGGACGTGCCAAAGCCAAAGCATCAGGATCACTGCAAAACGGTCCGAGAAAACGGCCGGGAGAAAATAAAACAGGATATCCTGACACTACCTTTTCTGGTCCTTGCAGAATAGCGAAGAAAGCGAAAGCCCGTTATGTTCCTTCACTCAGTAAGTAGACGTCGGTCATGAATGCTACCCGAAGCCTGATACCATCGCCTTGAAGCCACCCTCCCCTTTGAGTCCGCAAAACGACTAACAAGACCATTTAAACCTCCTTTTAAGAAGAAATCAGAGGACAATCAGCTTATGGCCCCACGATCCGACCCATACGTTACCGTTGATAAAGTTCTTACATCCGAACCTCTACGAGAACCTGAAGACCGGGATTCCGATATGATCTACGTGGAAGATCAAACAACAAAACGCCCAATATCCGAACTTCAGGCGGAACCCCCTGCGGAAGGTATGGCATAGGGGTAGTCATGTCGAACCTGGATCTAGCTAAGGGTTGCTTTACAAGCCCAACTTTCCGACATCGACGTAGAACTAGAAAATCATTCATCCGAAAAGCTGCCGGTGACATAGGCTTCCTGCTGATGGTAGTGAATCAACTGACTGGTACGGGAACAGTTAACCGAACGGAGGAGGGGATTCAACAAAATTAGAATGGCTCTACACTCCATAAGCGTAGACAGCCTGACAAATCCTAGGCACGTTCCAAATTTGGGACTCGATATACGGTTGGTTCGCCCCTGCTTATTGGTTTCCCGAAAGCTGACATTCGACAAGAGAACAAGTCCTTTGCGACTCGGCCCGTGAAGTAGAGTTCGCAGCTCTTTCTTTATCAGTTACGACTGATGGATACCATGCTCAAATTGAGAGAGTTATCCGAACTGTTCTTCATATGACAGGAACGTCAGAAGACGGGAGTAGTGATGAGGACGATGTTCAAGATTTGATGGATATCTTACAGCGACATTATGCATTGTGGCAGAAAAAAAGGAGACGGCAAGGGTAATCGCTCTATACCTCATGTCGCTCTCGAAGAATCCACATGGATAGTCCGGACGCGAATGCCCTCTTCCTTGGTCATCATGTCTATTAACCTAGGTTTTCCGTGTGCTGGATTCAAACGGAATATAGCTGATGTTCCCGCGAAGGTTGTTCCTGGTGATTGACGTTAGTCATTCTGCTACACTCCTATAATGATTCCTATACCCACCATTTTCTGTGCCTGTTCGGTTACACATGACAACTGTGGTAGTCTTGTTGAAGTTAGAACTTGATGCGACCGGGTTGGCTTCTGTGCCGCTATGGCTGTACCACAGAGGGCGCAATCGGGCTGCCCAGTATTGGAGTGTGGTCCACGAGGGCTCATCGTCGGGTTCGCGGCCTGGATCAAGCCAGGCATTCAATAGGACCAGTATATCTGTACTCTGAGATCGACAATAATCGGCAAGTTCGTATGGCCCGGTTTCCAGTTGCCAGTCACTGGGTGGGAAAGGATTGAGATCCATGCAGATGGCTAGAGTAACATTACGCAAGGGATGTGGAAGAGTGAAAGTAGCGAAGCCGGAGCCTGAGGGGACCCACTGTCAGTTCTAGATTCAGTAGAGGGGCCAAAGAGACGAGCTACACCTGCAGCAGCCCAAGTCTTGTCCGTCCTGAACAAATTTGTCTTCCTGTAACCACCAATCCACTCTCCCGCAGGCCTATACATCACCGCGCTATTGGCACCCACAATCTGACGTTCTTTTACTGAGCTTGGTTCCGACGAGTCCCCGTCCACATAGTCAGTGTCCTGAATCACAACCTGGTCATTCTGAGTACATTGTTGGAGTTCATCCGATTCCAATAGTTCCGGGTATCCGGCAACGACATAACATCCCAGTCGTTTAGCAACATCGGAGCAGAAAAGCGATGTAGGGCCAATGCGCGGTTTCTCTAAGAACGGCATGATTGCACTGGCACTCTCGAAGCAGTAACCTGTGTAAACTGATACATGAATACTCAACTTCCCTCTTTTTGTTAGCGCACCAGTGAAGGCCATCTCGGGAAAGCATAGAAGATCCAGAGAGCCTGGCTGAAGGCTATGAACAACTCTTGTTAAAGATATGATACTTCGGAATTTACGGAGATGTGTAACCTATCAGTCAGCTCCTTGGCTCGCCTCAAGTTTGCTTGGACTTGGCCGAGCTAATGTGGGTGAGCTATGCCACCCAAAAGATGAAGCTGGGGTTCTGTCATCCTGACCTTGGGCGAAAATTGGACAAGTCCGATTCGGAGTGTCAGCCTTTGAAGAGATCCAGTAGCCATACTATCCAGGGCCAGGAAGCCGACAAAAAGCTTGGTTGAGGAACACGCTAACCCTGAGAAACTTGTTTCCGTAGTGAATTACATATGACGTAATTAACCTCAACCCAGTAAACGGTCACCGCCACCATGAAAGGTGAGTTTTATTGACAACGGGACACTTTTTGAGATAAATGAAACATCCCGCAACTATTTCTGGGGAGCGATACTAACCCTATCCAGATTTCTCCAGTAATTCCATAACCATTGGAAGTTGCGGATGAGTTTTGTCAGCGCCCTTCACATAGGGACCCGCGATACCATTCATAGTCCACCCAATCTGCTTCGTGGAGAGGGAGAACCGGAACGTGCTGATGAGGACAGACAACACAACCTCTGACAGCGAACATCAAGTCCAAATCACAACCAAGAACGGCGAGGGTGCTTACTCATTTCCAGCTGTGAGAATTTAAATCCACTAGAAGACATGATCAGCACAGAGCGAAATAAACATTCTTCTGCCTCACATGCATGCGCGACTGCCTCCCATGAATGTCATCCTGAGAGTCCAAATTAGAGCATATCACTAAGGAATCTGCTGCCGACGCTCACAGATGAGAATAAATGCCCGGCATATGTGCTTCTATGACGGATTCTGGAAGAGGGGATAACCACCTTTCAGGGTTCCACTCGTAAGAATCCGGACCCCAGAGCTCCGGGTTGCAGTTTGCACCCAAGGCCGAGACTATAATGTTTGTCCCTTTCGGCACGAAAACCTCCGTTCTCTCTTGGCCATCGGACCCCTTCAAAGGCTTTGAAAGGGGAAGGACCATGTCTTTGCGTGCCCTAGTTTATTGGGATGTTTAGTGGGAAGGGTATCCTGTTAATGAATACGTACGTGCGCAGAAAAGCGAAATTTACGGGAGGGAATCTAAAACGCGCCTTTAATACTATGATGTAGCGGAAAGTGGAGAACTTACACTCGGAGAGTTTCCCTACAGACAGCATCAAGATAGGGGAGGGTAACAAGCTGGTCATAACTCAATTGTCCGTTCGTTTGTGCTTCCTTGATTTCATCTCTCAGCTTGTCCTGGACATGCGGGTGCGTGGCGAGCAACTGTAAAATTCGTGACAGAGCCGACGAAGTTGTGTCCATTCCAGCAAAGACTAGTGACCTGGCCATAAATATTAGTATCAAAACTTTTGAGTTGCAACGTTCAAACGCACGAAACCTATGCGGGACTCCGAGTCAGTAGAGATGTCCGATGAGGTCACACGAAACCCACCTGTCCAATCACTTCAGAGTCCGTAAGACGATCCTCTGCAGAGGCAGTGGCGTTGGCTCTCACTATACTTTCCGTTAGCCACATCCAGTGATATACCATGGCACGTAAGACCCACTGAGGATGCTGATGATGTCCTTCTTGCTCCGCATCTCGGCAGCAATCTGAGGATCCCCACTTTTCATTGCCTCTTTTTTCGCTCTGATAATCTCGACGGAAGTTTGGTACATGATGTCAATGACCTCCTTCAGGTCCTGAACGCGCTTGGAAGGGATGTGCTCGACAATAAACCTCATTAAACGCGGAAGCTTAACTTTCGCCGCGATATGAAATGCAAACTGATTGGCAAAGAACCCAACCGGACCACCGGCGAGTGAGCTAGAGCGAAGAGTGAGTGGTTGGTGGAAACCCATAGCAAGTTATCTACTTACACAAATCTTTTCACAGATCTACTGTATGGGTGATAATCGTTGTCATCTTCTAACGAGTCGAACGAATAACCCATGCCACTCTGGCCAATGAGCTCCAGGGCTGTACGTGTCATCCAGTGTAAAATATCAATTTCTTGTGGCCCTGTCTCTACTTTCTTCACTAACACGCATCTCAACTGGTACGTTGTGATCAGAGTTATATACGAGTAGTCTGGAGGAAGATACGCACCCTGTCTGTGACCTCGTAGAAAAGAGGGACTTCGGACATCACTAAGGCACTCCAGATTCCGGAATAATGGCGACTTACTCATTTCCCGCATATGATTGATCGAGAAGACAGGATTCAACATCTTTCTCTGCTTTCGGTGTTGATCACCTGGTGTCGTCTCATTAATATCGTAAAGCTCTATAATGTCAGGAATAGCTCACCCAAAGTTGACAAAAGCCCTTCACCGAAGTAAACATTGTTACGGCTGCAATGGGTGAGCTCCATCCAAATCATTGAACATATGTAGCACCTACTCCATCAAAGCTACCGATGGTTCGTAAATCCATTGATCCTGGTCAACAGCGCGATCAAAATACGTTCATAAAGGAGAACCCTTTGAGATATACCTTGACAAAAATGTGATGCAAGGCTCTCGGGTCGAATGTCAAGAGCAAGCGTTCCTTGGATGGACGATGTCAGTCAGCTAAACAGCGATACTAATAACAATACATACCCCCAACGCTCCTTTGATCTTCATAGTAGTTCCATCTATAGGACGTCAATGGTTGATGAGTGGAGCGGTTGCTGCTGTGGAGTGGAGACCTACAGTGCTCCAGAATATACTTATGATAGTCCCACCCCTCCGAATCATATAGTTTAGGAATATTCCCTTGGCTCGGATTAGAGGAAATAGAATCGAATGGGTAAAGAGGGCGTACCAAAAAGAAGCGAGGACGAGGGTGGACCCGGAAGAATATCTAACGGCGACTTGGTCAAGAATCTGCGTAATACTTTCCAAGCAAGCCAAGAAACCAAAGAGAACGCAAGAGCGCGTACGAGGGCAGAAAGTACCATCAAAATATGGATAGCGGAAGTGTTGGACAATAAGGCAGTGTACGACGATGAAAGCACGTTATATATACGAAAGGTTGGCGTGGTCACACTATCGATCGGAGTTTCTGGGTAAGTAAAGCAAGACTACTTGGGCCATTTGCTCCTCCCCAAGGGAAGCACCACGGTCGGGTCTTGACTAGGATTACATTTCCGACATGAGGCTAATTATAGGCATCTGGCCCTGGGTTTGAAATCCTGTCCTTGCGATATTGGGGTTGCAAAGCAGGTGACCTTGCGCCACCAAGATCATGTTCACTTGGGACGTGAGGTATAGGGCATTCTCCATGGCTCAGTTCCATGACCTGCAAAATGTGTCGTTACGATGAATGTTAGAAGGGAACGGAGTAGACGGAATGTTCGAGAGAAATGACCAGATGAAGGCTTCGTGAGTGCTTCTCTGGAATTGATTCCTTGTTTGGGCGTGCTGGTGCGGAGTATCAGCTGGTCTCTGTTTGGCACCTATTATTCAGACTCTTGGGGGGCTTATTCGCCATACGTCAACAACGGTATATGAGCGCTTGCTCGAGTGAGTTGCGCGGTTACTGCCATTGCCAGCATAGTGTCGAAGTTGTGTTTGTTAGTGCTGGACTGACTCTTGGATGCCTCGCGCGATGACAAGGCCGAGCACATCAGGTCCTAACTTCGGTCTCATCAGCCACATTATTCTGATATTCTGCTACGTTCTGAACGGATCTCGTGAGAATATATTCTCATTGGGGGGTTAGACTGACCTTGTGGCGACATGTGATAGGTGGTAGCAGGCGAGAGGTTCCTTCCGAGAGCCGGCCTGCCTGGACCTGTTTTTGCCTCATAGAGCACGCCTTTTTGAGCCCTAGCATTTATTGGGATGTGGACAAAATGCACCATGGTGTATTTATGTTCATTGCCGATCTGATCATCTGATGCTTCAGTTCAAGGCACTTGGCATGTTTCCCCTTCGCAAATGAGGTAAATTGCTCTATGACGACATGAAGGAGGTGATCTCAGCTCCCAGAACTCTCTGATGATCTCAAGTTTCTCGCAACCGAAAATCCCTGATCCACGTGAGTGTTAGACTCTAACTGGGTATGAGCTGGTCGGTAGCATGAGGATGGCACTGTTGCAGATGAATATGAATAAGCACCACACAACTCTAGATGGCTTGTCTTGGAGGGCGAGCATCTTGGTCCCACCTGTAACGGCAGCCTGTTTCCAGGTCAACTGAAACCATATCATTTACGTTCTGCAGCAAACATGTAAGTTATCCTGTCCCTGCTGTACGTACTGGATGCCGGCTAGAATCACGAGAGTTGATGAGCTGAAAGGAGAGTCGAATCAGGGCGAATACTCACACCCTTTCACATAGACAAACTCACGTCCTCACAGGGTAATCACAAATATACAAATGATAACGAGTTTGGATGTCCTCAGAAAATCTCATCGCTCCAACTCCCATATTCTTCTATCCCAGCCTGAATGGCCTGTATATGACGTTTTGCCTTATCAAGAACCCGAGGGTGCAAAGGTAGGCGGAATGGAGGATGCTCGAGGGTTGAGAGGCGATAGAAGAGCGCTGCAGCCTTCGAAACGTTCCCTGCGATCGGATAGAGCTTGTCGGGCGTCATCCATTTCCTAGAAATGTTGGTTCCGAGACTTGGATCGGTATAAGCTGGGTGGGGCGGTAGAACCACTAGGTTCTCATTGATCACTTTTGTGTTGAAGGGACCAGGTTGAAGAATAGTAATCTTGTGATGAGAGGAAACCATAAGCATTTGTCACCTTGGCTAACCGGTTCTTTGATGACGCACTTTGATATTCCACTCAGGGTCTATTTCTTGTGCGAGTGCCTCTGTGAAGATCTCAAGTGCTAGATAGTTAAGTGAGGTGTAGCAAACGAATGCGGGATAGACTGAACGTACCAGCTTTACTAAACCACACCGGAGATGACCGCACCCGAAAGATGTAGTTACGACCCAAAAACAGGAATACAGTGAAATTACTCACGAGGCGCCGTAATATGCTGTTCCAGGAATTCCTTGGAGAGCTGAACCCGATGAATTCTGCAGGAGCCGCCCTCCAGGGGGCGTGTTCTCCCGGAAATACTTGATAGCTTCCTTGGACACGCTTGCAGCTCCCCAAAAGTTGATCTGGCAAAATGGTTCATGCATGAGTGTTGGCTGTCCTCGGAATGTACATGATTCACGTACATCAAACAGGGTTCTGCCCAATTCTTCCGGAACCTGCTCCACTTCGCCAATAGCTTGGGTGCACCCAGCATTATTGAAAACTACATCAATCCTTCCGTATCGCTCCTTGACCGTCGCAAAAGCTGCCGTTACTTCCTCTGAGTTCGTCACATCAAGTTTGAGGACGACTAGTCTTCCTTTCTTCGCGTGATTCGGGTATTTGAGGATGAGGGTGTCGTTCGCCGGGTTACGCATGGTGGCAACCACAACTTCGTCGTTCTCCAAGGCATGGCAAGCAATCGCGTAACCAAATCCTGATGAGGCACCTACGACCGATAACCGAGGTGAACAAAGGAATTCGGCTGTGAGCACTACACTAACCTGTGACTGGTCAACCAAGGAGTAAGACATTAGCATGCAAGGTGTGGATAGCGATAAGAGGTGTACCCACTCAGCCAAACCCTAGGAGAAGGGCAAACCAGCATGATGAGACAACGTGTGGGTATGAATGTAGAAAGGAAACAGTGACAACGAGCCTTGCTGCATAAGTCCTTAAGTAGCCAACCTGTTTTCAACATACCCTGAAAGCAGTGGGAAAGGTGTGTCAGCATGTAAGATGGCATCTCGAAGGACGCCAAGGACGCGAAGCGAAGCGCCATCCCCGGGAGACCACATATTTGGGTGGAACGAGGAATTAGACTGATGATGAGATGGCCTCTATATCTGCACCGGCGCTACTCAGAGGCGCATTCTCCTGGGATGCAAACGTGGAATCGGACTCGTCAGGCATAGGTGGGATCGCTATCGTAGGAATTAGCCTGACTTAGGTGCTGCTTTATCAAAGTTGTTTAGATCTGGTCCCTCACGTCGGGTTCATTCAGACTATTTGAGAATGGCCAAACACTTGGTTGGAGCTTGTTTGGCCATCGAAGTGTCCCTAGACAACGTCAAGCGTGCCTTACCTGACATATTAAGATATTGACTGGTCAGCTGATCATCAGCCCGCAGGGTTTGAGGTTCACACGCAGGCACTTAATCCCACACTCAAGTGCCTGGTGCCAAGTCCCTCCAAAAGCATCGTATCCCGAAGTCTGGACAAATTTCAAGACCTTTTTGAAGCATGTCAACGAGAAACACATGAATTTACCATCAGAAAGCATGGGAATATTTTTTGGTCCAGACATAAGCTCCCAAAATGCAGAATTTTGGGATGTAACATTTGTAGTGACAATCTGGGATTGTATTTCTCCTCACAGAAAAAGGCTCAATGAATCACATATAGCCCAATGTCCACCTCAAGTATAGTATACCCCATGTAAATTGCTTGAAATTATCCAAAGCTATTATAAGAGTAAAAACCTAGTATCAAGTCCTGTCATCCAAACCTATTTAAAAGCTAACACTTATAGATCCATTGATAGTACTTATGTTATCCCATGGGTTGTCTTCTGTAATATCACCCTCAGAAAATCTCATCACTCCACGCAGCATACTCATCCACGCTCCTTTGTAGGCTCTCAATCCTCACCTTGGTACAGTGAATAGTAACCGGATGCAAGGGCAACCTAAAAGGCGGATTGTCCATCACAGCCACGCGATAAAACAACTTGGCGCCTTTTTCTGGGTCACCGGCGATCTTGTACAGTTCCCCAGAAGACATCCAGAGCTTTGTCGGGTTGGCTCCTAGGGATGAAGGATATGACGGATGTGTAGGTAGGACAAGCATATTTTCTTTGATGGCTTTGGTGTTGAAGGGTCCAGATTCAATTATGGTGATCTATGAAACGATGAGACTTTTTTGGTGCCAAGGGGTTGTGGACCTACTTACGTTGATGTTCCAGCGCGGATCGATTTCTTGAGAAAGTGCATCTGTGATGCTTTCGAGTGCTGAATAGAAACAATGAAGATATCCCTTTCATGTAATAATGTCATACGTAACCTACCAGCTTTCCTTGACATGGGGAAATTTGAGCATCAGGAAAATGTCGTCATAGCGGCAGAAGTGGGAGTACGTACGAGGCACCGTAATATGACACTCCAGGGCTACAAGTCAACACAGAACAGGAGGAATTCTGGAGAAGTCGGCCGCCTGGGGGACTGTTCTCCCGGAAAGCCTTGACCGTTTCCTTCATGACATTGGCGGCTCCCCAGAAATTCGTCTGCACACGTGAATCAAATGTCGTCGCCAAGGTAGAACCGTATACGTACATCGAACAAGGCCCTTGCCTTGTCTTCCGGGATTCCCTCAAATTCGCCTATAAGCGCCCATCCGGCGTTGTTGAACACGACGTCGACGCGGCCATATTTTTCTTTGGTGGCTTTAAACACGTCTGCGATTTCTTGTGCATTTGTTACATCGAGTTTGAGAGTGAGGAGTTTGCCGTTGGAGACTTGGCTGGTGTATTTGGATGTGAGAGGCTCAGCGGAGGAGACGGGGTTGCGCATGGTGGCGACTACGGTGTCGCCGTTGTCGAGAGCATGGCAGGCGAGGTGATAGCCAAAGCCAGTCGAGGCACCTGTGCAACGTGAGGAGGTGCTATGAAAACCAAACGCGAGAAATCGAACCAGTGACTGTAAAGCTGTGAGCAGGGGGGCAAAAGCACGGTGGAAGGAGCATACTTACTTAACCAGACGCGTGAAGAGGACATGAAAGTAGAGACGAGCAGCAATGACTGAATGTGTGGGCCATTAAATATTCCGACGAGCGTTTCGAACGACCATGACAGACGATGACAGACGCTGAATTGGGGCACATGCTAGCCCAAACTGTAGAACAAGCAAAGAGTTCCTGGGCAATAGAGTCCCTGCGCGACATGTAGAGATGTCAAGAGAGTGGCGGCATGTGCAGCCAGGGGTGATGAGGTCATAGAGTTACATAATCTGGAGGGTTATCGATGGAGAGAGAGTTGAGTGGAGAAGGAGAACAGAGACGGCAATGGGCAACAGTGCGTCCTCCACCGCCCAGCAGCGCACAGGCAGGCCCACAGATGCCCAGTTCGACGACAAAGTCCGCACACGCTCGCCCTCCCCGGCACCGGGGTCACCACACCCTTCCATGAGCACAAAGAAAAAGTCCCTCGAGCTTCCAGACTTCAACCGCTCAACCACGACTGCAACACAGCCCAGAGGCCTCCAGAAAACTCCTCCAAAGAGCCAGGCTATCAATATCCCAAAATCCTCCGCGGATGCCCCACCACCACGCAGACCCCAGAACAACTTTTCGTCCACAGACCTCATCGTCCCCGCCACTCACCTCCCTTTCCCTCCAACACAGCGCCCACATGGATCCGTATCCTCCTACGGTGGCAGTCGCCGCTCACGAGGTGGTCCCCAACCCATGCCAAGCATCTACCACGATCCGTCTCAGCGTCAGCCCTCCCATGCCCTCTCCCACCAACGTCCACCCACACCTCCATCCCCGACCCCCTTTGTCAAGGAAGTCGTCCGGTCTTCCATACCCATTGGACTCCTAACCGACGTAGACGCCCAGCCAGAGGGTGAAGACGAAGAAGAACCCGCCGCACCTGCACGTTCCGAGGACCCCTCAGAACCTGTCCCAGTCAAGATCACCTGGCATGGTGGTGGCAAAAATGTTATACTTGCACGTGCAGGAGATGACGACTGGAATGGCCGCCAACTCATGGAACGCGAGTTCGTATTCTACTCCCCGCTCATCTCGTCATTTGCTCACAGTAGTCTAGGAACCCACTATCAAACACTTGGACAACCGTAGTATACCTTCTACCTGGAACACATCACATCCGTTTCCTCGTGGATGACCAGTGGCGTGTTTCTGACGAATTTCCAACTGCCGTCGACGACCAAGGCTCTCTCGCCAACTATGTCAACGTTTCGCCCCACACCCCACCTAGCCAAAGCACACCTCTGCCCCCAGTTACCCCACAACAACCTACTCCTCAACGCCCACACGTCCCCGGTCAGTCTTTCTGGTCCACTAGCTCCTCCGTTGATGACGGTGCCGATGACTACCGGCCCTCTAACCAACAAAATCTCCATGCCCAAGTCACCCAGGCCAGGTGGACCAACGTCCTCCCACCAGAACTTATCGAAGCGGCACGAGAGGAAGAGGCTTATCTCACAGCTTCAGCTGGACAGTACGACGCCGCTTCAAGGAGTGTTCACGTCTCCGGCTTTGTCCCAGCACCCAACATCCCGCCTGCACCTGGTATGCCACGCCACCTGGACAAGTTGATCCTCAACACCAGGATGATCGTCCCCTCTCAACATTCCAGTGGAAATTCCAACACAGGATCTCCTTCCCGAGGAAGCAGTGGACTTGCAGGTGGTGTCGGGAGTGGTCAAGGTGGATCTAGTGGACGTGAACGGGATCGTAGCAAGCGTGAAGGTCGTGAAAGACGTAGACGAGAAGATCGGGAACGGGAACGTGAGAGCCGACGTGAGGAGCGTGAAAGACGGGAACAACGAGAACGCGAACGACGTGAACAAGGTGGTGCTAACTGGCGCGATTCGGGGTACGCGAATTTCCCTCCTGCACCCCCACCGAGCGAAGATGGGACGGGAGCGGGGTTGGATGAGAAACCGGAACATTCACCTGCAAGAGGTGGTGTTGAAGAAGAAGTTGAGCTTCCTCCGCAGGAATCCTCGAATACCACAGCTCTCACTACACCCGAAACTGGACCGACACCCACTGATAAAGATTCTTCCGCTCAACAATCACAATCTTCCACACAAACCGCATCGCGTTCGACCACGAATACGACACCGCAACCGCCTCCAACGACTCCTCAACGTCCGGGTCCATCACCCCTCACGACTGAACCACGTGGACCTGTGAGTGGATCGAGGGCGATTACATTGGATAATGGGCATGTACCTACGATGACGGATGATGCGAGTGTGTTGCCGGTGCCGAGCCATGTTGTGCTGCAGCATTTGTGTACGAGTGCGATCAGGAACGGGGTATTGGCTGTGGCTACGACGACGAGGTATCGGAAGAAGGTGCGTGTTTTGTGTCAATCAGGTTCTTTCTATCGTGGCTGATTCTGAGCTTCTTTTTTTGCTGGTGTTGTAGTTTATGACGACGGTTTATTATAAACCGACTACGATGTGATGTCGATGGTGACGTTAGACAGTTTTTTGATGGGGTCGTTTTAACCTTCTTCAGGTTTCTTACCTTTTTAGTTTCTTTTTTCCTTTTTCCTTTTGTCCCTTTTTTGTTGTGTTTTGTATATCATTTTTTTTTCTTTGCTGCATTTGTGCTTTCGTTTTGATGCTGGTGTAAATCATATAGTACGTCGCACACTGTAATTGTATTGATGTTCGACCCCAAAAAGGACGTCGATGCATGATGCATAGTGGGTAAGGATGTTTTGATATTTGATTTCGTCTATCGTCATGCGATCGAATTTTCAGTAAGGATGACATAGTACACATGGGTCCAGTTCCGCCCGCAGTGCGAATACGAAGCAGAGCATGAGGCGTTGAATTACCCCTGGCCTCACAAAGTAGGCTTTCCAAGGTTGGTCGAGAACGGTTCTGGTGCCTAGACAGTCAGTCAGCACACGGCACTTAGGAGAATGCTCCAGCCATATTTTGCAGTATCATCCAAGCGATATCTAATTCCATTAAAAACGCAGTGACCATTATAGTTATTTGTTCAGATTGAAGTCAATCAAATGCACAGCAGAGGGTGTAGTTCCCGTGCTGTTGACTTGATACAGGATCGAGAGTACCCCCTGAGCAACTCTAGCCCTATCAACAGTGACCTCGCCGAAGGCATTGAGGCCTGCTGCGACGCCGTCGTATGCCATAGTCCAATCTGTCCAGCCGGAGGACTTGCTGGCTGTAACGATGCGGACAAAGGGCATCACGACGTAGACGTTGTCGGCGCTATCCATGACGATTTGCGAGCGTCCGACGGCATTAAGCGGGAAGGGAATTTCGACCTTGGTCCATGTACCGCTGGAGGAACGATACAGGTGGAACGCACGACCATTCTTAGTGCGGTCGCTCACGTAGTCGGTGACGCATTGACCAAAGCGGCCTGAAGTTTTTGAGAAATTTGAGTATGCGAATGCAATAACTCAGTGGGGGACGAACCCGGCACATATGAGATGATAGCGTGCATTTGTCCAGCTGAGTCGACATCTTGGGACTCTTGGTTCATGAGTCCGTGATCAGCGTTGAGAGGATCAACAATGAGTCCTCCTGTGTTCACGTCAATAGGACTAGATCCCGATGTACCAACATTTGTTCCAGCACTATTCTTCCATGTCCTGCCTACGGTCAAAAGTCAAATTTGCAGACGGGTCATTAACGAGAAAACGAACCCCTATCGTCGGAGAAAATATACACGGTATCATGGTTGGTAAGACCGCCACTGCTGCACATCACTGCGCTATTCTGCTCTCGCCAAGTGCCAGTGACATGAAGTCGACCAGAACTGTATGTGAAACCATGGATGTAGAGGTTGCGGGCAGTACTCTTAGCACCGTTGGTAGAAGTGTATGTTCCCGAAGCGGATGCCCATGATCCAACATTGGACCATGTCCCACCGTTATATTCCGCTAGTTGCGTGGCCCCATTCCCAGAGACTCCAGATCGATAGACAAACTGTAGGCGATTGTCCGGACTGACGACGAATTGGGGATAGGTGACAACCCTAGGAAAGTTTGAGCCGAGGGGTCGTGATTGATAGATTTCGGAGACTTACGTTCCGATGTTCAAGTTGCCCAGAGTCGTGGTAATTGATCCAAACCTGCTGGCTACCCAGCTAGCACCACTCGTAGCCAAGTTTGCTTCGGAGCTGGTGTAAAAGACTTGAGTGCTGTGGCAGTCTAACGCGACGTGGATCTTTCCATCAGATGGTGAGACACCAAGAGCGATGACGTTATGCGAGTCGTTGGTGGACAGATTATGCGGAAGTTGGAGAGTGGACCAGCTTCCAGATGGCAATTGTCGACGGGCGAGAATAGCAGCTCGAGAAGACGTATACCAGGCAGCAAATTGATAGTTGCCATAAGTTAACACGCCGGATAGTTGAAAAGAGTTTACGTTGACCACACCATCGAAGGAGACGAAGAAGATGCCGTTGGGGTCGAGGAGACTGTTGGAAATCAGAGAAACGGTCGGTGCAGCTCCGCAGAGCGTAAGCAAAACGCTCGCGAGCGGGACAAAGAACAACCAAAACATTACTGAGGGGTTTTTTCCTTTCGTTGTGAAAGAGTTTATATGTTGCATGGTCCCGTGCCAAGTCGCAATTGTAGAACGCAGCAAAAACTCCGGGGAAAGCCTGGACGGCCCGGAATTTTATGGCTTCTTGGTTCTTCGGTCATGTGTTCTAGTCGAATGCAGAAAAAAGTAGCACACCGGACACGCTATTGCATTATAAACGAATGCTCGATGGAATGCAGTAATGCTGCAAGGACCATGCATAACCCAGGAACAATGCGAAACTGCCTGAGGTGGAAGTTTGAGGACTGGTTGGAAGACGCGGGAAGTTCAAGCGGGGTAGGACCTGTTGTGAAACATGTCTTTGAAAGAATGTTACCTGTTTATCTGTTATAAATTATATGTGGCCCCATTAACGTCGTCAGCGGGGAGTGGACAAGAGTGGACAAGGGGTATCGAGGACCTCGGGCTATGCCGGGATCGACTGGAAACTCGTTTCCTTCATAGCGAAAAATAGTAGCGAATGGATAACATGCAGTGTTATGTCGATCTGCGGTATGACATTCAAGATATTTATGAATCCGTCCCACAAAACCCTCGAGTCGAAAACAACTGATCACGGGAATCGGGGAATTGGGATAAAAATAGAACTCTCGACGAGTGGACCAATCAGAGGCCAGAAGGATGATGGCCATAAATGCCCCTCGGACCTTGAGTTGACCCACTGTTGGTGATAGAATATCAAGGCGTCAATTTCCATCTTCGTACGACCATGTCGCTCGACGCTACAAACGGCAACTACGAAATGTCCCCAAGCAGTTCTTCAACTACGCTCAGGATACCAGAATCAAGAGATGGATTCTTTGGTTATCTGGAGGAGATGAGCCAACAGCACGTGCGTCTTGACCGTTTCTTCAAGAGTATCGTTGACCGTCATCAACTACGTTAAAACAGATAGACGAGAAATACTGGGTTCGCAGACGGGGCTCAGATGCGTTATCTGACATCACGAGTCTTAGGGCCTCGAAGCAAGGCTCTGTCGCAGGAGACCCTGTCCTCGATGAACATAATGGGCCATCGGCAGCTGAAGTAGCCCGTACTTTCCCCACCCGTGAGCGTCCAAAATAGCCCAAAAGTACAGTTGCTGAGGCTATCAATAGCAGCTGAATCGGTTATTACTGCTGAGCAAGCGCATATACTTCAAGCCTTCCAAAGATGTCTTGATCTTCGTGATAAGTACATGCTGAGATCGAGGCAGCGGCTGGGTGATGACCCCAGGGATCATGACGGAGACTTTGATGGAGTAGACGATGAACATGCCGATCCTTCTGGCCTGAAACCTGACGTGGATCCTGCGACTAATCAACCACCGGCCCAGCAGTTTAAACCTTGGAGGATATATCCTAAACCCCCTCCTCCAACATGGCACTCGAAGAGCAAGGAGGTTTTGAGTCATGGTGAAAGTGAGACAGGCGGCGATGCGTTCCGTTTCGAAGAATGCGAAATCCCCGTTTTCCATCCGTGGAACTTCAGGATTGACGACAAGGGAGTCTTCCAAGTTTATGAGGCAGATGATGATGGCAAGAGAGGCTAGTTCAATCTTGACGTTGCGCCCCTTAAAGACTCACTCGAAGATCAGAAAAGTTTGAACCGGCTTTTGATATCCCCGATATTCGAGAATACTTCATGGACTTGGATTATGTCCTGGGCGTCATCTCCGACGGTCCGACAAAGAGTTTTGCCTTTCGACGTCTGAAATATCTTCAGAGCAAGTTTACCATGTATAGTCTCCTCAACGAACATCAAGAGTTAGCAGACATGAAAGTTCGTGCACTTCCAATCCCATCGAATGCCCGCCCTGATTTGAACTCCTAGGGTGTTCCACATAGGTACAGCATTCCCTTCGATCCCACTGACCCACTTAACCACCCCCGCTTCCAGAGATTTCTACAATGTCCGTAAGGTCGATACCCACGTTCACCATTCCAGCAGTATGAACCAAAAGCACCTCCTTCGCTTCATCAAGTCCAAGATGAAACGTAGTCCCAAGGCGAGCTCTACGATATTTGCCCATAGAGTGTGGTTAACGCGGTTTCTACAGGACGTCGTTATTTTCCGTGACGGACATGAACTGACGCTTGAACAAGTCTTTGAATCTCTCAAGTTAACCGCATATGACCTATCCATCGATACCCTAGATATGCACGCTCACCAAGATTCGTTCCATCGCTTTGACAAGTTTAATCTCAAATATAATCCAATTGGAGAATCGCGCCTACGCGAGATATTCCTGAAGACCGACAATTACATCAAGGGGCGTTATTTAGCAGAATTGACAAAGGGCGAGTACTCGGATAGTCCTCCACGAAATCTAACTCAATTCGAACATTATTCAGAGCTCATGAGCGATCTAGAGCAGAGTAAATATCAGGTAGGTTTATCGAATCTACTTTGAAATCCATTTTCCCATTTATAATCTCCAATCACGCATAGAATGTTGAATGGAGGATCAGTATCTACGGGCGATCTCCGGATGAATGGGACAAGCTGGCGAAATGGATCGTCAACAACAAACTGTACTCCCACAATGTTCGCTGGCTTATACAAGTTCCTCGACTATACGAGGTTTACAAAGCCAATGGTTCCGTGAACACGTTTGAAGATATAGTCGTAAGTGAGTAAAGATTCTTCTATCTTTCAGTGATACCCAAGTGCTGACTTTTCGCAGACGTATTCCGACCCTTGTTCGAGGTCACCAAGGATCCTAGTACGCATCCTGAACTACACGTTTTCCTTCAGCGCGTTGTGGGTTTCGACACTGTCGACGACGAATCCAAGGTCGAGCGTCGGATACACCGTAAATTCCCTCTACCGCGTCTCTGGAACTTCCCTCAATCCCCTCCATACTCCTACTGGTTTGCATCTTCCTTGCAAACCACGATTCCTAAACTGATAGTTGTGCGTAGGATTTACTACATGTTCGCGAATATGGCTAGCCTAAACAACTGGCGACGTCTTAGAGGCTTCAGTGGGTTTACATTCACTTCGTATCAGCCACCCTACTCAGAGGTTTTCAGATACTTTCGTCTTCCGGCCTCATTGTGGAGAAGCCGGTGATACAGACCACCTGACCTCTGCATTCTTGACCTCCCACTCTATTTCTCATGGTATCCTCCTGAGAAAGGTTCCGGCTCTACAATACTTGTTCTACCTGAAACAAATTGGAATCGCAATGAGCCCGCTCTCAAACAACGCTCTCTTCTTGACTTACGAGAGGAACCCCCTTCCCGATTTCTTTAAGACTGGGTTGAACGTCAGTTTGAGCACCGATGATCCACTACAATTCCATTTCACAAAGGAACCTCTTCTGGAAGAGTACAGTGTTGCGGCCCATGTAAGCACAATCTCCTTTGGGAAGTCGTCTCCCTTCTAACGATCTGCAGATATACAAGCTCCCTCAGAGTTCTCTGGCAGAACTCGCCAGAAACTCAGTTAAGCAGAGTGGTTTCGAGATGGAGATTAAACGACATTGGCTCGGACAGAACTGGTATCTCCCTGGAGCTGAGGGCAATGACATCAACAAGGTAAGACTTCATCTTTGCAAGCTCACACAAGCGCAAGGTGCTTATTCCGACTACTAGACGAATGTCCCCAATATTAGGCTAGCGTATAGGCATCAAACACTACTTGGAGAACTCGAACTGATCAAGGGAAAATCGATCGTTGGCGCGTTGCCGAATTTCGGGAATGCTGGGGTACAAGCCCTTACTGGGGCGACTTTGCCTTTCGGAAGTGATGATGCTGTAACACCCATGTTGAAGTAGTTTTCGAATTCGTCAGGCGATCCATCTCTTTTCATGTATTCTAGCTTAGTGATGCACTGGTGCATGCGATAATCCTGGCCACCGATATGTTGTGCACAACACTTTGGGTCCAAGTACCGAGAGTGGAGTATTGATGATGAAGTCAGAACAACATAACGGATGGTAATTACATACACTGGCCGAATAAATGTTTCGTTTGTCGGTAGATGGCCAGTAGAGCTATTGCTCGAAACACGGCCTGTATGCCCAATTTCTGGTATCCTTCCAGGGTGCGGAAATGTTTGTGTATTACATGGTTTCCGGACAGTCAGGGCAACATGTAGAAGTGCTTTTGAGCCGCGAATTTCTCATGAAGTGCATACCGCCCAAGACCTCTCAGTCTCAATGTGCCCCAGGAGACAGACATAGCACCAGAATCGAGCTTCAAATGAAGTGAATACAAAAGGCCCATGGAAGCATCTTTCTATAAACATGCCTGTATCTGCAGCTGCCAAGTCACCAAGAACCTCGAGGGCCCAGTTGCGATAGACATGAAAGACATATTTATCCGATAGGGCAGCAACTCGAATCAGTCTAGGTATGTTGGTAGTGAGCCATTGTTCTTGACCACAGGCATCTGGGAGTCTATATCGATGAGGCGGGACTCTTTAAGAACCGAGACGCTCGAGAGATACCTTGACGCACAACATAGGGATTCAAAGTCTTCGACAGATTCACGGCAGACATGGGATTGTCGTCGGATTGCCCTTCAGCTAGACCCTGGTGACTTTCGTCATCGGCCGTGGGTTTCCGGGGCAATGCAGAAAGTGTACTACAGACTTTTGAGTCTCTTCCGAACAGAAAGGTGTGAATTTGTGAGAGTGTGAGTTGGTGCCGTTCGGCGGAAGCTTTGATTGGTCCCGGTAAGCTCATCTGAACAGTCGACCCTGGCACAAAATCACAATGTCTCCACTAGGGAAATAATAGTCGGTGTGCCGTGTAGTGTTCATAGAAGGATGCTCCGTATTGATGGCGAGTGTAGTATTTGCTGACATAGGGAAATGGATAAATTCAACCATGCATGGACCACCATTCGAAAAAGATGCATGACGCGACACATGACACATCATGGAAGGTCATGAATCATGGAATGTTGGCCCAAGACTTACCTCGACCATTCTTCTTAATTCACCATGCCGCCCGGGTCGGCCAGGACCAACTTCATGAACCTATGCGGGAAACGAAGCACGCGCGGAACTGAGAAAACGTTATGTTATCTATTGACTTGAACGGGGGGAAATAAGTACATTGGCAAATAGCCTGCCCTCACGGGATCATGAAATGACTGGCGAGGTTATTATCAAAGGTATCTGAGATCACCTTAATTTGCGACCTGATAGCGGCATCACAAGGGATGGTGTACTCCTCTAGATTTCCGTCATAGAACAAAATCGGACCGGCTACTTTTTCTCGCGCCGAACGAATTATGAAGTGTGGATCATTGAAGCAGTTTTTGTTGCAGGACGTTTCAGATACCAGATCTTTCCACCATTCCTTCCACGCGGGAAGGCACATATCGGTGTGATTAAGACAGGAAGGGCTGTCAGGCAACTGAGGCGGTTGCATCAATTTGAGTCGAAGCCGGTATAACGACCAGAATCCATTGAGTATACGCAGCCTTCGTTCTTGAGTAAATGTCGAGAGAGACTGATCCAAATAAGACGCGTCGTCCCAACTATCGAGGAGATTCAGAGTGCTGTCCGGTGCGTGAGCGCTGAAGACGCCAGTTGATATGAGGTAGTTATAATATGCCCAGCCGTGGAAGCTGCGTAGGCAATTCGAACGCTCTGCGACATCCAAAGCTGCATTAAAGACATCGAGTCGTCGCTGTCCGTATGCCACGGCAGAAATGCAACGCAGCCATGCCTCCTCAATGCAGTCCACCAACTCTTTCCTCTGGCACTGCTGAGCAAGCTCAAGCATCCGTCCAAGATTACTCCATGGGCCGCACTCCTCTATAAACATGTTTATATCTGTAGTTGCCAAGTTATTGAGGATGCCGAGGGCCCAATCCCGGTGGATTGGAAAGACATATTTCTCCGACATGGCAAGGATTCGAATTAGCCTTGGTATATCCACAGTATCCCAGTTTTCTTGAGCTTGGATATCTGGAGGCCTATCTAAATGAGGCGGATTCCTTAAGGAAGAAAGTGATTGAGATACCTGGAATACAATACCCAACATAGAGATTCAAAGTCCTCGACAGATTCGTGGCAGACAATGGGATTGCTGTCGGATTGCCCCTCGGTCTGGCTCCCATGACCTTGGTCATCGCTTGTGGATTGCTGAGGCAGCGAAAACAGTGTTCGAAAAAAGTCGGAATCTCTCTCGAACAGAAAGGCGTGCACCTGTGCGAGAGCATCGATCTAATGACACTTGACAAGAAGATTTCACTGATCTCACCTTGAATAGTCGATTTTGGCACAAAATTACGATGTTTCCACTGGGGAAATAGTATTCTGGATGTCGAATAGGTTTGGAGGCGGGACTCTCCAGTACGGGGGTCGTTAATTTACCCTCCATCTCCATCTATCTAGGGACATAAAGGACTCCCTTGTCACGGTCTATTATCCTTCCGTGACGAACGCATCATATGATGTGACGTACGGTTCTCGGACGCGCCGCCACCTTTGCCACTTACCACTACCATGTTGCCCAAGGCGGACGAAGACCAACTTCAGCGAGTTTGTGGGAATGATGAAACACTTGCAGGGGCAAGAAAACTTCTCCCTCTGGCCAGAGCGCGAACAAAACCAGGCTCTGGACGTTACCTTTCTGGTCTCACCTCAGCTCTACCAGCAATATGTGCTTATATTGTGTCCAAACAGTACGTCTGACGGCCGTGTTGCATCATATTCGATTCCTTAGATGGAGTCCCCTAGGCTCAATAATAATGATGTGGCCCTTGATAATGCCCGCCAGGCATCGTGCCTTAATACAACCGATTTCAACAAGGCTTTACGGATTGTCAACACCGTACTGCAGGCCGAGCTGAGTCCCAAGAAGAGGCGAAAAGATATATCCTATGACGTATTGTACGAGAAGTACAATGTCGAAATGCCGTTCTCCGACTTCAGTATATTCTTGCGGCAGGCGGAACATGCTCTCCTGCAGCTGGATGCGCGGCACAAAGTTGAATCACAGGATGTCCAATGCGCCATATTCTTCTGGGCAAGCTCAACTGTTAAAGTGCGCTCTCTTCTGAGCCCATTCAACTTGGACTAACGGCACCCTAGGTGAAGCAACTCCCGACTTTGGACGAGTTCGCGCAGGACAACGCATTGCTCTCAAAGAGGCTCGCGCCCATCATCAAACTCTTAAGTGAAAAGTGCAACTCGTTGAAAGGCAAACTCGTTGAAGCGGCCAAGAATCCGTCCAGACCTTCTTCACCCACCAAATCCCTGCTACAACCAACAACTCCGCGAACTCCTCGTCGGTCGCCAACCAAGCCTCTTCGCGAGCCCCCGACCCGGGAATCTGTTAAGAAACAACGACAGATCCCTACCAGCGAAACGAGTCCGCCTAAAGGGCAAGAAGTTGAGGTTTCTGAGGACGTGGAAATGGCACTGCCAGAAACACCCACAAAGAAACGTAAACTCGACACATCCACTCCAACACCTTCACCCGCGAAAAAGCATCTTCCATTCCCTCCTACCACACCCTCTGCTCCTCATATCACTCACCTTACCTCTCCAACAAAAGCGAAGCCAATGGTGACACCAGCAATACCGACACCCCTCCGTCGCTCAGCGCGATTCGTGCTACAACAAGAGGTGGATGCTGCAATGGATGTAGATGAAGATGACGACGTGGGTGAAGACGCTAATCGGAGTCTCGAGATGGACCTTGCCAAGGTGGAAGTAGGAGATGATGAGGAGTCGAAGCTAGAGGAGTCAGTCATGACGAGACGATTCCGACCTGTTTATCAGGACTATTTGCAATGGTACGCCCGCGATGCAAGAGTGTTGAGGATGTGGAAGGAGGCGAGTGAATCCGCAAGGGGTGAGATGGTGGCTTCCGCAAGCTGAGGCACTACCGTGTAGCCGTTTACGTGCTACTTTACAATTACTCTCCTTCTCTGAGCACTTGGCTGGGATACGCACTCTCTGCTTGCTCGGTCGTGCCTGGAGACTCACACGTCATCTTGGTAGTCGCATCTTATCGAGAATTTCATGGGGACGACCGACAAGGCTAGTAATAGGGGGCTAAGTGCAAAGGCTTCGAGGATCTCTGCTGGGACGATGCAACTGACAACACTGTCAGCTCGAGTGCCATTAATGATTATTACTCATTATTCATATGTATCACAGCCCAAACCATAGAGTAGTGGTAGTGCGTTGAAGGAAGAAGAGTTTGGGGGCAAAGTGGGTTGGACCAACGGCGCCGTAAGTAAATTGTATAGTTTCGGGTGGAAGTTCGCGCAAGGATAATAACCAGTAGATGAGAAGAAATTGATCAAACTCAAGCCAAGATCAGAGCATTTTGCTGTCTCGAGCTTCCATGTCGAGGATTCCAGTAAAAGCAATGGCCCTCTGATTAGCAGAACCGCGTTCAAGCCCGCCTGCCTTGGCGTTACAATGCCCCATTTTTCTCTTGCGTCCGCGAATCCTCTCCGCGTTGGCTCATCCATCCCACCTACGGGCGAAGTTCGTCGATGTCGGAGTAGAATATGCTTCAAGAGTGCCTGGTGCCCAGTCACGTATATCGCGATGTCAGTATGGCGCGGCCATGGCCACTGCAACCCTCCCTCTGACATCTCCCTAGGGCAGCGAGAACAATGCACGAAAAGGGGGATCTTGTTCAAACAGCGATATGTGAATCTAAAGCTCAGACTTAGAAGAAGGAAATGCGAGAGACGCACCTCTCACCCCAAGTGGGTGGCCGTCGACGAGAAGCACAAGGATTGCAATGTCGGAGTAGTTTTTACCTATCCTGGGGATGATGACAAAAAGCCGTAGATGATTACTATCGCCAGCTCCAAGCCCTGAATCTATCACTCCAAGATCCATTTGAATTGAACATTAGACACACTACACTCACACCGGGGAGCTGGAACGCTAACAAAGAGTGCTGGTACTTTATGGGATTATAAAGCGATCGGGAAGGCTGCTGTCGAAGTCTCGAGCCATCTGTTCTACTTGCGACCTGATCAAAGCATAACAAGGAAGGGAGCCATTCTTACCGCGGATTGGTTCAGTTATTTTTTGCTGTAGCTCTTGGATCAAGTCACCAGGATCATTTAAACCTCCCCCACCCACCGCTCCGTCCAACACACCCTTCCACCAAGCTTCCCATGCGGGTATGCATTCGCTTGCAAATGTTTCGGACACAAAGAACTCCCAGTCAGTTCCGGAGGTTGTGACAGTTTGAGGCGCAGTTGCGATAATGACCAGAAGCCATTGTATAGTCGTGTCCGGCGTGCATCGGTCAAATCGGGGAGAGACTGGTCTAAATTCGACCCGATCTTGGATAGACCCAGTGTGGCGGTGTCCGGGGCCTTCCTACTGAAGATTCCAGCGGCTTTGAGATACGTATAATATGCCTTAGCATGGAAGGATCGTAGGTCATCTGAATCCTCCGCAACATCCAGGGCTCGCAGGAAGGCAGTGGTCCACTCGGCATTGGATGGTTCAGAAATGCGCCTAAGCCAGTCCTTTTCGAGGCGCTCTGCTAAATCCTTCGCCTCGCACTTGTTCGCGAGACCAAGTATCCTTCCTGCGTCAGCCCACGTGCGGCATTTATGTATGAATTCCTTAGGCTGTGCGGCCAAATATGCTTCAGGGGCATTTAGAGCCCAACTACGATACGCCGCCATGCCATACTTGTGGGGCCATGGCCACAACACGAATCAACTTTGGAAGATCAATTGTTTCCCATGTTTGCTGCTCTAAGATATCGGAAGCTCTATTAAAGTTAGACACAGGAGGACATGATCAATAAGGGCGGGAAGCACCTTGAGTATACCGCCCAGCACAAGGCCCGGAAGTGTTTCGACAGACGGCGGCGTATTCGTCTGACTGACCCTCTGCAACACCATTGTTTTGGGCGTCTCCTTGAGGCAACGAAAACATAGTGCGAAAAAAGGGGAGTCGCGTGCGAACAGCGAACCGTGAATCTGAAGGTCGAGGGTTAGGAAAGAGAAGTGTGAAGCACACGCAACCTTCTCACCTTGAAGAGGCGGACATCTATGTGAAACACGACGTTCCCGTCATCAAAGTAATAGTCTTCCATCTCTGACATGAGCCATGGCAACAGTAAGAAATCCATGTTCGGTAGGTCGTGGAAGTCCTTCGTCGTTGTCCATTCTCATCAAGCGACATCGTTGGATCGAGCACAATATCTGATACGCGGACTGCGGTCCAGCAGATTTCGTCGACAAACAATGTCAAATAATGACGTCCAACGTCAAGTCGCCCTGCGTAAAATACAACTGTGTTGTCCGTAGTAAATTCTCCTTCGGATGGCCAGATTCTGGAACTTTCAGTAACTAAATAAGTAAATAAAACAACTCAGAGCCAACTTCACATTTTTGACGCTAGAAGATACAGGAGAATTTATCAATCTATAATCCGAAAAGGCTCATGAACAACCCTTCATGAACAACATTGGAAGTATATCAAATTAAGTCACAGTAGAATGCTTATTTCATTATTGTGGAAGCATAAAATTCCTGCTTCATGAGATTCACTTCTCCTCTTATCACGCGGTCACACTGGACCGTGAGCCAGCCTTGACTTCAAACCCGAATCGGACTTGCTTTGTATCGCTTCAAGTGACCTTCGCAGGATCGTTGAAGCACCTTCTATCCAGCTCTGCGTCATCTAGCGCCTTCTTCCACCGTGCCTGCTATGCAGGTACACACTCGTGAGTATGATTAAGACATGAAGGGTCACAGAGAATATTAGGCGCTTGCGTCAACTTTACCTTGTAGTTGGAAAAGGACGAGAGCCTTTGATACAGGCGGAGCTTCTGCCTGTCGTCCAATTGTGGGGGATGTCGGTCAGCATATGGAGGGCTACTGCCAATCTCAACCTCGTTCGAGCTGCCCTGGGAGCGAGTGCGGAAGATGCCAATCGCCCTGAGGCATTCCGTGAAATCTGCTCAGCCCTTCCGAGGTCTCGGCAATGTCAAGGGCATATAAATACATGTCCAGATATAGACGTCCGATTACTATTACTTGCGAAACTGGCATCAAATATCCGATGAATTTATTTTATGCGGAGTAGTTCTGTCTCCTTAGCATGTTCTCTCTAATTCTTTTGTTCTGTTCAAATACTGTCGTATACGGTTTGCTGCATTCCAGTGCTTGATCTCGAAGGCATCTATTCGGGCTTCCGTAGAGGCATTACTACCGATATGAGCGAGCCATTCCTTCTCAATCGCTTTCCCCGGCAATTCCTTTGCCATTGTTGGGCAAGGCGAAGAATCCTTCGGACGCTTGCAGGAAATGCAGTTGAATATGCATCGAGAACATCGAGAACCCAGTCGCCAAAGACTTCGAAGCCGTATTTGTATGAGATCACCGCAACTGAAATGTGCATTGGAATATTTAGAGTGCTCAAATTCCGTTGCGCTATTATATCGGGAGGTCTGCTTTTCGAGTCAGCAACCTAAATAATCTGTTGTTTATCCTAGACCACCCAGAGTAAATCGTCCAACATAGAGCCCTGAAATAATCAATCGAGTCTTTGAATTGGATAGGATTCTCGCCCGATTCTCCTTTGATACCCTTCAAGCTGGTTCCGTTGGTGAGGGAGGGAGAATAGCATCCGAAAAAATGGTGAATCCCATTCAATAAAGATCGATGGACAAAGAATTGTACGTGAGACAGGACCTCTTGTGATTGCTTTGAACGTTCATGATTCCGTGCTCCTGACCTTGAAGAGAGAATCTTCTACCAGGATGACGAAGCTACCATTATGGAAACCTAGATTCCAATACAGTAAACAAAATAGAATATGATACATTAAGATCATTTCATGGCTTTCCCGTCAAGAGCCTGTGGCCGGATATCCACTCTGGCACTGGGTAGAGAAAGAGCCGTTCCAAATTATAATATGCATCCATAGTGTTGCGGATCGAGGTGCAAGAGCCTTGCAACCGAAAACCGGGCCTCGAAGGACATACCGGAAGCGATACACCTTAACCGCTCGGTGCGCCACCGGAAGATTCTGCACTTAGTTGAGGAGTAGAACTTTACTGATCGTCAGCGGCTGCGCCCATAAAACCCTCACATCATCGCTCAAAGGCTAAGGCTATGGCCCCCCGTTGGCCCTTTCCTAATAATATGCACTAAGCACTTTAACCCATGTCTACCACTTTTAGTCTTACACGTAGTTTAAATGGATGGTAAATCAGGTGTCTATTTTTAGCGCACCACGGCTGAGGAACCACCTAAATCTGGTGAAGGGTGCTGCACGCACGCAACTCGCAGCTGTTAGTGGGGTTAAGAGGGGTATCTTTGATGGCCAGCTCGGTGTGGAGCGCATATAATGGGCATTGTGAGGCACGGTGATAGGTGTATATCTTCTGGTTACGGATTGATCTCTGGCCCGCGGCATTGCTTTCGGTTCATGGTCCCCTGGACCATGTGTGATCAGTCAATGGCCTGCCGCCCTGACTATCCTAGGTTCAAGTGTCAGTATTTATACATACAAGTATCATAGAAGTAGTGCTCTGCGAGTGTGGCACATCTGCCGATCTGCTGTTGAGTGCTGACGTGCAACATGATAAGAGCATAAGTACCCCACATCACATGTGTCTGAATTTAGCCCTGGGGCTGACAGATGTGACAAGGTCATGATTTGTAGATCTTATGAAAGGAAAGGGTTCGCGACGAGGTAACATGGGTGTTGAACATTGGCGCATGAGGCTTGTCCTTGCGCATAGTGCATCGGGCCAACAGAATTCGCCGCACCACCCGCGAGGGTAAAGACCCGGTACTGCTTAGGTGCCGCAAAGTGCAGCAAGGTCCCGCCAAAGTTGATCCCCGCTAACAAAGTGCCGCTAACTAGACGCCACTGTTCGCAATAACATACCCTGCTTGGTGATCTTGCAACCAGTTATCTACCACCTTTGGTAGGGTGGTTTCTATGGTTTCTACATGTAACATAGGGTCCGTGGTATACGTGGAGTCTGCTAGAACTTAGAAGGCGTGAATTAGATCATTGGCAAACCTTAAGTAGTACTCTCAGATACCGTGGTAATTCAATACTCGGCCGTGGACTGGAAATCATTCTTGGTTCGGACGCTCGTTGGGTCACTCGCAACCTACATCTTCTCTTGACAAGACTTCTCCTTACGATATAGAGTTTATGCTCTACCCTGAGATTAGATTTGTGATTTCACGAAGCTTGCACCACCGAAATCCCATTCTGTCGTCATTTTCATGCCTGCACAGCACTTCTCGTAGAGCCCGTCGAACCTGATACCCCCAATTACTCGCCGTCTTGCTCCACATGAGACATACGCCCTCGAGCTGTAAGCGCACGCGACATCATCTCATGATGACAGTAACCATATCTGGTCAAAGCTTCTCTTCTTCTATCTTCTGACGCCGGCTAACCCGTGAACAAGGCTCAGGCCGACCAGAAGCCCGAGCTTCTTCCAGGCAAGATGCATTACATCTGACACAAGAATTTAAGGTTCTGAATCACGCGGCGCCTCAATCTCAATCTCAGACGAGGGCTGGCCATTCAATCTGTACGTGGTCGTGGTCAAATGAAATGATCTCCAAGCAAATCCTGTGCATTGTACACACGGTTTCACAGCATCTACGGAACTAGACCCATAGTACAAATGACAAGTTGTTGACGGGGCCAAGATCTCAGTGCGCCAAATGTCCCATGTGTGCCATCTTCGTCCAGCACCAGACTCGCACGCATCCAAAAACAGCATTTTTGGCGCGGCATGGGAAGCGGGGGAGGTAGCCACCTCTTTTCAATGGGCCTGCGTCATCAAGTGAAGAGTCAGGGCAAAGAAGCACCGCTCAGGGTAGTTGGTGGTTCGCTTCCATCTTTGCTCCCTTCACGGACAGATCTGTCTCAGTGCCTTGAATGACAACATGTGGAACAACTATTGGTATATATATGGTTCTAGGTTCTTTCGGGATTTGGTTTAAGTGGTTCTGTTGCTTTTGGGTATTTGAGACACATCGACCGACATCGACTCCTTCTTGACTTGTTCAAAGTTTGCAATGCGTGAAGTAACGAAGGAAAGTAGGACTTTGGTGTTATGTTTCGATGGGACGTCGAACGAGTACGATGCTGATGTGCGTCTCTCTCCTCCCCAACACTTCGCACGGAGTCCACTCTAAACTCCCCAAACACACAGAACACAAACCTCCCCCTCTTGTTCTCCCTTCTCAAGAAAGATGACTTCAACGAACAACTGTGTTATTATCAACCCGGAATCGGAACTTGGTTCAACCCAGGCGTCGTAGCGCCCATTTTCCAATGGGGCGCTAAAGTCCTTGATTACGCCTTTGCATGGTACCTAGATGAACATGTCATGGACGGGTACAAGTTCATCATGCGGAATTGGAGAGTTGGTGATAAGATTTGTTTGTTTGGGTTTTCGAGGGGGGCGTATACGGCGCGTGCGTTGGCTGGGGCGCTGTACAAGGTTGGGTTGTTGCCGAGGGATAACGAAGCACAGGTGCCTTTTGCGTATAAGCTTTATAAGAGGGAGGATAAGGAGGGGATTGAGCTGTGTAAGGGGTTCAAGGAGACGTATTGTCAGGATGTAAAGATTGAGTTTATGGGTGTTTGGTGAGTGTTTTTTCTTTTTTGCGGTTGTGGTTTTTTTGGAAGGGAGTTGATCGAATATGTGGGGGGGTAGGGATACGGTTGCGAGTGTTGGCTTGGTTATGGGTCGTACGTTGCCGTTTGTGAACTCGAATACGTCGATCAAGACGTTTAGGCATGCGTTGTCTTTGGACGAGGTATGTGTGGTTGGTCGTGCTGTGTGGGCGAGACGAATGGGTTAATGAGGAGTGCCCAGCATCGAGCGAAATTCATGCCGAACAAGTACCACCGCCCCTCGCCTACTGAAAAAGGGGCCAAGTGGGACCCGGAGCACGCGAGTCCGGTCATACCAATTGATGATGCACAATCCGACCGGTCGGCTGGCATAGAGGCCAAGGAGTCCTCATCCTCCGCCTCTGATTCCAGTGATTCTGGGATCGGTTCTAGCGCAAGCGATGGTTCACCAGACCGCAAGAACAAAGGAAAGAAACGGTACCTTCCATTCCGTCTCCGTTCGTCGGGTAAGGCAGGTGCCAGGAGTGCGGGGGACCAAGGAACACCAGATGATGTTCTGGAAGTGTGGTTCGCGGGTTGTCATTCGGGTATGTGGGTCCATTTTGTCTGCAACATCACGCAAAGCAATTGATGGGTGATGGGTGATGGGTGATAAATAGACGTCGGCGGCGGGGCAGAACCGAACGGGACGCCACATGCGCTAGCGTACATCACGTTGCGATGGATGGTCCGTGAGATCGTTAAATCTGGATGCTCTATCCAGTTTGATGCGGAGGCGCTAAAACGGGCAAAGATTGATCTTGAGAGTACGGAGAGCACGGCGTTGGACACTCAAGATGCGGTTGCGCCAATGCATGATGAACTCAAGTCAAATCCACTGTGGTGGTTGTTGGAGATTATACCGATGAGGTTTACATGGCAGGATGCAGATGGAGTTTGGCACAAGAGGTTTGGGTAAGTGAGAATAATTCTAAAAAAACTGGGAAATGAGGCACATGTTTTGAACTAGATGGCACTTGGGCCGGGGACGGAAGATCACAGACAAGGAGCCAGTTTTCCACAGTTCTGTGCAGACGCGAATGGAGAGCGGGTACAAGCCAAGGGCAGAGTGGTCAGCGGGACGGGAGAAATATGTGTCGTGACCTGTACATGGAAGGGTAGAGGTAGATCACGTGTAGTTATAACTTGAACAGTAGCATCCACTATGGCGACACCTCTCCGCAAGAAGCGAAACTTTCGTGGTCTCCAGCTCCAAGTAGCTGACCCTCCAAATGCTCCTATCCCTCCACCGCCCCCAATTCCACCCCTCAACCTCGCAGAAATTCAGCCCCTTGTCATCCGCAAAACCCCCATAGCTACAAACCCCCCTTCTGTCCCATCCGCCTCCGCTCAAGTCAAGTCTCCCTCTGACACACAGGGCTCATCCCCTGCCTCTGTACAGTCCCAGACATCAGCAAAACCACCGGGCAAAAAACGGCCTCCACCAATGACTCTCAAAGCGCCAAAACTGCCCCCTTCCAACATCAATGTTGTTTCGACATCCACAACAGAGGACAACCTCACCGTCGTCAACACCGCCGGCGCAAACTCAGCACCGAACACGGCCTCATTTGCATCCGGCCGAAGGAACACTTACCATGCGCACTTGTCGAATGCATTGGCAAACCTGGATATGAATGCAGAGATGAAGTTTGAGCTCAAGGCTGAGGATTTGAAGGATCTTCAGGAGCTTGGTCAAGGGAATGGCGGAAGTGTGAAAAAGGTTGAGCACGTAACTACGGGGACCATTATGGCCAAAAAGGTGCGTATATGGTTTTTCTAGGCATGGACGGGTTTTTTTTTACTGGAGTTGTGTTAGATTGTCCTCATAGACGCGAAGCCATCTGTGAGGAAGCAGATTTTGCGCGAATTGCAGATCATGCATGACTGCAAGTCCAAGTACATCATCTCTTTCTACGGTGCCTTCCTTGCCGACCCCAACATCTGCATATGTATGGAATACATGGACAAGGGCTCCCTCGACGGTATCTACAAAAAGATAGGTGCTATCGATATCGACGTTGTGGGTAAAGTCGCTTTGGCAGTGCTGGAAGGCTTGACATATCTGTATGATGTCCATCGAATCATTCATCGCGGTCAGTCCGTTGCTATTTTCTACACGTGACGCGTCATGACACATATTGACTTTAGACATCAAACCGTCGAATATACTGTGCAACTCGCAGGGCGAGATCAAGATATGCGATTTCGGTGTTTCCGGGGAGCTCATCAACTCTATCGCAGACACGTTCGTCGGTACTTCCACGTACATGAGTGTGCGTATGCATCTCCTCTCACCCCCTATTATGGCTCACTTCATACCTCCTTGTAGCCCGAACGGATACAAGGCGCCCAGTACACCGTCAAATCTGATGTCTGGTCCCTTGGCATCTCACTTATCGAACTCGCACTCGGCCGCTTTCCATTTGCAGAGTCTGCCTCTGATTCCGACGACTCGGACCTTTCCGACTTGGATGGCACCCTCTCCCCCGGTCGTCCAAACCCTTTCCTCTCCTCACCCTCCGCCAACGCGAACGGAAACAATGCTACAAATGGATCGGCATCGAGTCTGGAATCGCTGCGAAAAGAACGCCAGGAGGCTAAAGAAAAGCGCAAGAAAGAGAAACGAAAGTCCAAAGGCGTGAGTTTACAGGGAGGTGGGATGACGATGAGTATTCTCGAGTTGTTGCAGCATATTGTGAATGAGCCGGCTCCGAGGTTGAATAATGGGCCTGGTGGGGAGGGTAGGTTTCCTAAGATGGCGGATAACTTTATAGAGTGTTGTTTGTTGAAGGATCCGGATGAGAGGTGGACGCCGAAGGGTTTGCTGGTACGTCTGTTTTTTTGTGTGGGGTTGAGTTTTTGTGATACTGATGGCTTTGGGGATAGAAACATGAATGGATGGATTATGCGAGAGTTGCGGACGTGGATCTTGAGGCTTGGGCAAGTATGTTTTGAGGGTTTTGCTCTTTGCCCCACCGCCTTTTTGTTCTTTTATTCACACTCGTTTAAACTCCTCTCTTTGCCTCTGCTTTCTTTGAGTCTTGTGTAGTATACGAATCTCGCTGTCTTCGTGTCCCACCCGTCATCCCTCGCCGCGGTTTGAAGCCAAAATCCAGTTTTGTTTTTTCTTTTCTCCCGTTCGGTGCTGAACGGAAATTTGATTGTTGTATGTAATGTTTTCGATATTTATTGGAATCCAGGAATTTGAAGTATGCTTGTTAACATTTGAGGGATTGGACATACTGGCAGGGGTCTCTGGTTAAAGACACTTCATAACCGCCTCTTGCTCCTTTATCAACGCTGTAGTTGAAGGGAGATTTCGAAGGTTGGTTGATCAGTAGGACCTTCTCGGGCGGGTACGAGGAGGTGAGGGTTTTGAAGTGGAGGATAGGACAAACTTGGTCGAGCTTATTGAATGGATGGTGAAAAGCTATCGCGCACGGTTCGGGAAAGGGCTCTCCACCATGTGCAATCCTGAGCTTAAAAAGTGGAGAGAACGATTCCCTGCCTGCTTCGAGTGCGGTATATACGCGCCGTGTGTGCTTTTGGTTGGTTTCTATTTTTGCGACATCCGGCGATGAGTGTGCAAAATAGGCGTTTCAAGGAGAGGCGAAATGAAACGGGGATGAAGGCCGAAGTGGAGTTAGGAGTTGAAATGAATGAAACTGCGGTACCAGAGTAAGGTGTTGATGGAGAAGGAGAATATGTTTTGGGTAAGGTGTTTGCCGGTCTGGGAGGTGCTGGGAAGGTTGGAATGGCGTTACCTTGGGGGTGGGTTGGTCTGTTGTACATTTGAAGCGAGAGCATAAACATATTAATGTAGCAGAGTACTTCATCAGGAGAGAAAGGAGTGCGGGTGATGGATCGCGAACAGTTCTCCTAGCCTCGCCTACATTCCTTCCTTCGATTACGGATTTCGGGGCCAACGGGTCAGCGCCTGGTGTCGTAACAATTACATAGGTTCCTTGTCACGCTCGAGGGGGTTTTCCGATGTTCTACGTATCGGTGAAGAGCTTGATTGGGTGCTGGCAGTGAACGCATGGGCTTGGGCAAGCTGGCGACGATATTACGGTGCAGTTTTGAGGGATGTTTATGGTCCTAAGGGAACCCAAGACAGATGCACATTTAGGAGCTGGATGAAGGGATGGTCGGATGACGAGTAGAACCGCAGCGACTAGAAGATTTTTTGGTTTAAGGGATGGTTTGACGGCGTGTGCATCTGGTCATGCACTGTTGATTCTGTCGTTGGTCTGATCGAAATGTCATGGAATAATCAGGTGGTGTTAGTGGGTGGGTGAGAGTCTTCCATATGTTGATTTTTCGGCATAACCCTTGCTCACGGGGAGCCCAGATTTGTCCAGAAGTGGCAAGTTCATTGACCATGTGAGGTTAGCCCAATGTTCTGGGATGATTTAGCAAAGATATGCTTACCCATAGCAAGGCTCAACACCGAGAAGTAGTTTCAGTGGCATTTGATGCAACAAATCCTGGGTTTGAGATTTATAGAAAGGGGGGATAACCCTAAGGAGGGGTTACCGGTTAAGCCTGGGTGACGGGTTCTGAAAGGTTCTACCAGTCCTGGTCGCTTGACCTCTCCTTAACCTCCTTCTTTTCCTCCTCTTCCTCCCTCCCCTCCCCTCACTTCTACCACCTCACACGAGCACTGCGCATATGGAGGCAACCTTCGACAACCAGATTAACCTCCTCTCGTGCAATATTCGCTCTTCTGTTGATAATTCCATCATATATACCGTCACCACATCACACAACCTCTGGGGTCGCACCGTAACGTTACTCAAAGACACCAACCCCGCCCTGGGCAATTCTCCAATCGTCGGCGCTATCTACTGGCGAGAGCGACTATTCGAGGTCCACGGACACAGAAAGTCCATATCTGATATTAAACGCAAGCCACCTGGCTTCATTCGTGGTCATCCTCGTGCCCCAAGAGCTGCGAAAGCACAGCACCGACGGACCCAGAGTCAACTTACCCAGAGGTCACGACACTCGAACAAGGATAGGAGTGGGAAAGGGGAAGATGGTCAGGGAAAGCGCAGGGTCAGGGTCAGGGAAGACAACTCCCAGTCAGGATCGGCACCGCTGTGCACTTCCTGCTGGTCAATCGCCCGTCGTTCCTCCGCCATCCTGGGACAATTTGGACTAGGTGATTGGTGGCGCTCTCTAACCTGTAGCGCACGCCACTGGCGGTGGGCCGCGGATAGGACCGAGTACGAGCTAACTTATCATCACGAACACTGGCAGGTGGGTTATCACAGTTTACACATACACCACCATCTACCCATCAGTCTATTCTTTATCGAAGACCCTTTGATTTAATTTCTCATGGCGCTTGACATTGAATGCTGACTTTTTTTATGAAACCCTATCTCGTCATAGGCCCTTGCTATTCTGGACGGAGATAACGAGAAAGTCCAGGGTGTTCGGTTTGATATAGGTTCGGGGTCCGACTACTCCGACGCTTCCGGCGTCGACTCCGAAGATGAGAAGATGGTTGAGGAGCAGGACAGTCGTGTCGCTGCGAGTTTGTATGTACCCTATAGGGTCCATTTGTTCCACAAGACAAAACCTCCCGCGTTACGCGTGAATTCGATGGCGCTCTGGCGGGATGAGGTGTTTTTGCTCTTGGTCCTGATTTATTCGGAGACCAAGAGGCAGGATAGGACAGTGAGTCGTCATTGATTTGCATGTATCCAAAGCTAACTGGGACTAATCTATCTCTTAGAACAGTTCTGGTGGATGGTAAAGGGATATATTCTTGTCGCATTTTGGGAACATTACGTCTCGTCAGACCTTGCATTAAGATTGTTTCTTGTTTTGTAATGGACTCGATATCTTTCTGGGACTGTCATTTCTTGGACACACTAGGGACTTGGCATACCTGCGTACATCATATATACTTGCTAGTGGCTTGTATAACACACTACATAATTACATATCCCACACTTGAATGTTGAACTCGAAAAACAGTACCTGCATCAGAAGATAGGGTATCGATGCACACGCCGAGAAGTGGGGCACATTCGAGAAGGTCTATAGACGCGTGCATGAAACTCCCAAGCCCTGTCACAGATTATAATCATCGTCAATTCCTTGCTTCTCCCAGTCACAATGATCATGATGCGTGATTTCTATGATATATACCACACCCTGGAAAATGGTTCCCATGTCCACAAAATCGGTCACGCTGATACTGATGCTGTCGCTATCTATCTCACAAGCGTGCCAGGGATATGTACTTCTTCCCAGGTGGTCTGTAACTCGTACCCAGAACCTAGTTCAGGTGCTCGTAACTTTTGATATACAGTGCCAATCCAGTTGCAATTCAGCTTTCACTGAAAACTCGGTGAAAGAGAGTTACAAATATATTCTATAAACTTCTTGTATAAATGGCGTCCACCCCGCATTACACTGGGGTGGTCAATTATATACCTTGTGCAGGAAGTGTTCTATTTCTGTCCCTGATCTGTTCTTGGAAAAGCCAAACAAAGCCAAGCGGTAGGTTCGGTGGTCAAAGGTGGGAAATTTAATCTTGGTGACATGAAAAGAAATGGTCAGCGGGGCGAAAGGACTGGTATACGTGAGTCGTGTTATCCACTTAGCTCCCTTTCACCTTGCCTCTTCGACGACACTCGTACGATAGCCTGGGTCGCTTACGCATTGGAAGGAGAAGACACTAGGCTATAAACGATTGAATACGGATCGGGATGGTTTCGTTGTTGGTTCAGGGGCTAGTTGTATACGCTTTCTCAGTGGTGTTGTGGAAAATCTTGAGGGAATATGTGGTCAAGTCGCCGTTGGATTGTGTACCGGGACCGCCGCCGCCTTCGCGTTTAATAGGTGATGAGTGTTTTTTTTTATTGATGAGATGATTGAAAGTTGATCAGACCATTTTCTAGGGAACATTAAGCAGCTTTTCGATGAGTATGGATGGAAGTTTCATTATGACCTTTTGAGGCAGTGTGAGTCCCTGTTCTGATCGCCTGTGCAGAAGAACGTATTAGCTGAGTCTGTATATCAAGATGGGAGTGTGATGAAAGTTAAAGGTCTGCTTGGGGTGCGCGTTTCTTCTGCTAGTTCAGGAACACTGGGTTAATTCATTTATGGTATCCAGGAACGTCTGCTTTACCTATACGATTCCAAGGCATTGCATCACATCCTTGTCAAGGCATGTGATTCTTCCTAGGTCGGATGGTTTGGAGCCTGATCCATGTTTTCGGTCCGCGGTCATACGATTAGGATCAATACCTCTATGAAGAAGCACCTGCTTTCCTTCAGTACGTAGAGAACGAGCGCGAAGCAAGGCTCGGAACAGCTGATTGGTTTGGCCAGCACGAACAAGCTACTTTTTGGCGATGGATTATTGGCGACTTTGGGTATGTACTGCGTTCCCATGCCATGCAGCCACTGAAGTAGGTGGTAATGGATAAATAGGTGAACAACATAGGAAACAACGAAAGATGTTAAATCCCGTGTTCTCGATCGCTCATATGCGTGAAATGAGTGCGTTTCTGTTTCACTATTTCACAGTCCGTACCACTCATACATGTACCCTTGTACTTAGTTCCGATATTCTATGAAGTAACAAGCCGAGTACGCCACCATCTGCCTCAGTATACACGTCGAATCTCACAGTGTATCCCAATATAACAGCTGCATAAGTCTATCCTCAGCCAAGTCGGGAATGGACCCAAGGAGATAGATATCCTGCATTGGATGACACGCACCGCACTCGAATTGATTGGCCAGAGTGGCATGGGATACTCGTTCGATTCGTTAGACGTCGACGCTGCAAGCTCAGACCTACATCCGTATAGTCGATCTGTCAAACGACTTGGGTGTGTACTTCTTACCCCTGTTCCCGTTATATTCCGTACATCCTTTTCTGACTTCATGGTAGTGGTTTGTTAGCGCGACCCGGAGCTTTCCTCCTGTCGCAATATATCTTTCCTATTGCCAATCAAATCAACTTGCCTCGTGTTAAGCGATGGATTGTGGAGCATTGGCCCTCGCAGTGGGTACAAGATATGAAGACTATCGTGGATATAATGGAAGAGACTGCTCTGGATATTTGTAACACAAAGCGGAAGGCAATCATGGAGGGACATGGGGACGATGGAAAGAAGGATATCATCAGCATACTAAGTGCGCGTGCTCTCGGTGTTCGTAGGCTAGTAGAGGCACTGACCAAGTTCTTGTAGTGAGAGCGAATGCGAGTGCGTCGGAGGAGGACCGATTGTTGGATCATGAGCTGCATGCTCAGGTCGCGTAAGTCTTTATGACTGAAAGGCGTGGAGCTTTATAGCGAGCCTTGTTGTGCAGTACGCTAACGTTTGCGGCCATGGACACAACGTCTTCTGCACTCTCTCGCATTCTGTGCCTTCTCGCCGAGCATCCGGAGGTTCAGGACAAGCTACGCAACGAGTTAAGAGAAGCTAAAAAGAATAATAGCGGAGAAGAGCTGGGATATGATCAACTCGTGAGCTTGCCGTACCTCGATGCAGTTTGTCGGGAGACGTTGAGAGTGTGAGTTCCGTTTCTTACCCCTTCACTCCCATTTTCTTTGACAGAGGATCAGATATCCCCCATTGAATATAGCAATCAGAACGTAAGTAACCCAAGCTTCTTCTGCTATTTGAAGCTGACCCCACCTTTTGTAGTGCCCGCAAAGACATGATCCTTCCCCTTTCCAAACCAATCAGGACCACGACCGGCACCGAGGTCTCTGAATTAATCATCCCTAACGGGACCACAATATTGATCTCTGTCCTTGGTGCGAATACTAACCCTGAGATGTGGGGTGAAGATTCGTATGAGTGGAAGCCCGAGCGGTGGTTGAAGCCGTTGCCGGAGAAGGTGGGTGAGGCACACATGCCTGGAATATACTCGAACTTGTGCGTGTCTTTCTTCCTCCCATTACGAAACACGAACATGAATTGGATCGTAGGATGACGTTCTTAGGCGGAAGTCGTGCTTGCATGTGAGTTCCTAACTCTCTCATTGGTTTCTGGACGCTGATGGTCTGGACAGTGGATTTAAGTTTTCGCAGCTCGAGATGAGTCAGTCCTTTCTGGTGCCTCCTCCTGGATTGTTACTAAAGCGCGTCCGCAGAGGTCGTACTTTCAATCCTTCTTACTTCTTTCAAGTTCGAGAACACTGGAAAGAAGATCGCGTGGAAGATGCCTGGAATAGCTTCGCCAGTTGTGGAAGGAAAAGATGACACTGCATCATCACTACCCATGGCGATTAGCCTCGTGGAAGGACAATAGAGGATCAGGCTTCCTGACTGCCGTAATCCATATGCCTTCATGTGTTGACACCTTTTGCTCGTTTATCTGCATAATTCAGAAAGATGTCCTCCTGCACAGTCCTAGACGACTTCGACTAACAGTTCTTCTGGCCCACAAAGTCCCAATTGCTTGGTTTACATGCCCAAGTAAGCATTGAAGATGTCAACTAGAATGAGTCCGCGAGTACGTGGTGGTTGGTTCAATCCTCATAGCGTGACGAGTGTGTAAGTACATGTGCAACGTGAAATGTGGAAATGGTGGAAATGTGACAGGTCTAGCTTCGTCGCTCTTCGAGTATCGCCATCTTGATTATCACCCTCACACGACAGAAGCTTCTTGAGGGTCAAAGTGGAACCGGCGCCTGGTCGAGTATCGTTAAACAAGCCAACGCCATCCGAAATCGCCAATATTCAAAATCAGTTTCAGGTCCGGAATTTTTTCGGTTTCGGCCAAAGTACGATCAAACATTTGATCCAAGAGCTGCCAAATGCTGATCGTTTGCGGGATTATGTCTGGCAGAATTTCATTGAGGGAGGGTGCGTGTCCTTGATACCTACCACGATGAAGCTGAGTTTAATATGGGTCACAGCCCTTTGGGTGGTCGACACGCCGTGACGCCAGCTCTCCCGGAAGACTACGACTCTACACTACCAATTGGCGCGTTGTATCCTGAACGGGATCGCCGGAAACGGGAAAGCAACTGCGGCCTGAACTACTACGAAGCTCAAAGGAAACAACAGACATCTTTACAGACTCGTCCGCAAGTTGACCACCAGGCAGCCACGCCTATTCTCAACCATGCACATCCATCTGCGTCAAATGTAACCACCCTTCCAGCTCTGGATACCCGGACTGCGATTTCAAATGGTCGCATCAGCGCGTCGCCTCTCAGTCAACAGCCCGTCGCAACGACACCTCAGCCCCCACCAGTCCCCCAACCACTCACCACAGAGACTTCACCGAACCTTCAAGCTTCAAGCATCACCAAACACCGTCCCTACCACCATTGCAGGCATCATGAGCGCTTATCCTGTCCCCACTGCCAATCCCCCGCCCCCTCCGGCACCGGCTTCGCCGACCTCGTCATGAAAATTTGTGTCAATGGCATTTTGGACAATTAATCACCTCTGTTACATGTTCCCCTAGCCATCAAACTCGCTCTCGCATGTTTCCCCTTGAACTCGTAAATTTCAAGCATTGCTTCGCCTTTCATGTTTGCAAATATCCAAGCATTAACTTTTCCCTCTATCTTGTTCGGACTTGCTCTCTTTACTTCTCCCTCAACAATTCTTTTTGTTAAAGCTGTCATATATTTTGACCATCATCCTCCTGAATTTCTTCTCTCATCCTTTGGGCTTCGGCTTGCGTTGTTGTAATTCTCTAACATGCTTGGAAGAATATTGGCACCTCACGTCGTGCGATTTGCACAGCTTGTGTCGCTGCCCCGTCCACCTGATTTCCGGAAGCGCCTCTGGCAAATCACTTCAGAGGAACCAGGGGGCGAGAAAAAGTCGCAACCAATTGGGTTCGGTTGTAGGCTTCGGAGGGCTAGAGTAAATGTGCACGAGTGGTTTTCAAGCACACTCGCCTCCTGATCGGGGGATGAGTTGTGCAGATGTGCTTGCCCCCGTGGGGACTTCGGCTGTTGCAAGGTCTGTGCTGGAAACGGAGTAGTATAGGGGGCATACATTCTTTGTCCATTACACGAGGGTCAGGAATCTTGGGAGTAGGGTCAAGTAGACAGGATCTCAATACAATTACAGCTTTCCGTCCTCCTTGGTAGTGTCTGCCGCTTCTTTAACTTCTTTCGGTGTGTTGGTTGAGGGCTCTTTAGCCTGAGGCCTTGCTTGAAGATGTTTTCTCTTCGGAAGAAATGGCCAGGCTTTGCTCAAATGCTGAAGTGAGAGTATCAACTTCATCTTTGATCTTCTTGAATTCATCCGCAGCG